>JAZEWT010000006.1:26138263-26156280 GCA_036362905.1 Mordacia mordax | reverse complement strand
TACCTCACCCACCCCGACTCATCTCTCTCTTCCCCCCTCCACCCACGCCTCCCGCCGATACGAATCAAATAACCTCATCATCTCATCTCATTGTCAGAAACCGCTTAATCCTGTACCAGGGTCGCGGTGAGCCGGAGCCTATCCCGGCAGACACAGGGCGCAAGGCACGGATATACCCACGATGAGACGCCAGTCCATCACCGGGCAATGAGGGCAATTTAGTCCGCAAGCCAATTAACCTATGTTTCTTGGACTGTGGGAGGAAACCAGAGTGTCTGGCGAAAACCCACGCGGACACGGTGGAGAGAACTCGCAAACTCCACACAGAAAGGCACCCGAGCCGAGATTCGAAACCGGGACCTCCTTGCTGCGAGGAGGCGACAGCGCTACCCACTGGGCCGAAACAAATAACCGAGGAAAGGAATTATAAACAAACTGGAGAGAAAGTTGGGCGCGCGTACCGGCGACTTGCCCGCAGACTCCGTGGGAGGCAAGCTCTGGCCAAGGGTGTGCCAGGGCCACAGTGCCCAAACGCAAGGGCCCCTCTCCTCATTAAATCGCAATTTGGTCCACTTGTAAGGGGCCGCTGGCAAGAAACACCTCACGGAAGGGGGTTCTAGGCGCCCCATTTGCCAGCTACTAGCGCCATTTACCGCCATATGTTTGGCCTGCCCAAACGCACTACTGCGGCGAGAAGGGGTCGTGTCACCATATGCGAGGAAGGAAAACTTGGGAAAGACTAATGACTTGGCACGAAGACCTGCTTTGGCTGTTCAATTATCAGAGAAAGCTGGCCTCCTTGTTTTGTGCTATGTGTAATTAATCACATCCTTCCCTTAGTGCGGTGTGTTGCAATGATTGTTAATTTTATTCTGCATGTAATGGTTTTGACCCAAGAGTCTGAGCTAAGGAGCTGAAATGCATGATGTCTTGCAGGCTCGCCTTCAACGCATCAGCCTTTCCGGGCATGGGAATAGGGTTTTTTTTTTTGAGCGCTCGTTTCCTTAGGAATTGAATAAGAGAAATAAGTTAGCCCAGTGTTGCAAAAATAAATAAACAAACAGAACACGCTTTATAATAACGATTACTTACCCAAACATTCCTTTTTGCTTATGGCATCGAACAACAGATCTTGGGCATCTCTCACGTGTAAACTGATTGTACCGATATCGTTAATGCAATGTAAACATTTGTGTACTGATGTAGGCTCTTCACAGCCCGATGGATGACAGTTGCTCTCAGCAGCCGACGCTTCGGGATCGCCGTGTCGAGCGTTCCTCATTTCTCTGTCCTTCGTTTCACCTTTCACGTTGGAGGCATCACCGCGCTCCAACGTGCGAGGGGAAAAGGAAGGAGAGAGGTGGAAGGACACGGCTATCATTTCTGAACGTTTGTAAAATATAACCACATCAAAAATATGCCTAATGAGTCTAAAAAAACTGTTCAGTTATTTTACGTATTTTCCATTATGACCTGGCGTACGAGTTTCAACTTGAGTCTCAGGAAAGGGCAATACTAGAGGCGAAGGAATTGTACAAACACTTATGGGCGGGGAGAGTCTGTCACTGTCAAGCATGCGGATTAAGCATCTTCAGTCGGGTGCCACTGAGAGCCGGCCCCACGAATATAATGACAGGGTCAGAAATTATTGGAATAGTTACAAAAATAATTATTGTTTCTTGCACTTACCTGATGACCTTTCTGCGATGTTCTCACCTTCTTATCCATATCTTATCCATAACTAATCGTATAATTTACGCGAAGCGTTCTCAATTGCATTATTGCTCATAGATCAACCATATGTATGTCCGTCACAGTGCAACCCTTGGCGTTTGAAAGTGGACATCACAGCGCAATATCTGAGATCCTTTTAACGTTACCTCTGGTCCTCACAGCGAAGGGCGTCACTTTTCCAACCGACTTTGCCATTGAAGGTCATTTGTGTCGCAAGGCAGAAGATTTCCTATTTTAGATTGTACAGCCACGTTTGGCTCGTGCGTGCGCCTGTTTTGTCTCCGTGTCGTCACTCGTAATCGCACTGAGCCCATCGATGAACTTATTCTGAGAAACTCGTTTAATCACCGGCGACCGGCAGTATCCAAACCCAGGAGTTCAGAGTTTGCTGGCTCAGCGCTCCGCCTTGGTTCAAGCAGAGACTCCCAGCAGGCCATGCCACGCTGCCGTCTGTTGTTTTTTAAATTTTTATAAGTGCCAAAGGGCCCTCGTATAGCCTCAACAGGCTGCATGGTCAAGTTCGGTTAACGTTCACGTGACAGAAGCTGCATCGCCTACGTGCGCTCGCGAAGGAAGTGCAAACGTATATTTTCGGCAAGTTCGGTCGTCCTCAACGACACATTATTTCTCTCGCTCGCCGAAGAAAGTTGGTCCGCCGGGTGAATTTCGGTACGAGCTGCGGCTATCTCAGGTGTTTCCTCTGCCTCCTGCTCCCAAGGCTGAGCTCACCCCTGCTTGGGAGGAGGGGGGCGCGTGTGTGGGGAGGTGCTGCTGCAATCAGCACAAGGACAATGAGGCACAGGCAGCAGACAGGAACACAGCCAGATGATTGCGCGTGAAGGCCACCGTGAACCGTGCCGAGCAAGCAACGCTGCTGCTTCCACTTCTGAGATCAGATCATCTGTGCAGCGCTTTGTGACCCTCGGGTGACTAGCGCTCCAGAAGTGCAATTATTATTATATATATGAGGGCGGCACGGTGGCCCAGTGGTTAGCGCTATCGCCTCACAGCAAGAAGGTCCCGGGTTCGAATCTCTCGGCTCGGGTGCCTTTCTGTGTGGAGTTTGCATGCTCTCCCCGTGTCAGCGTGGGTTTTTGCCGGGCACTCCGGTTTCCTCCCACAGTCCAAAAGCATGCTGCTGCATAGGTTAATTGGCTCGCAGGCTAAATTGCCCCGCAGTGCCCGGCGATGGACTGGCGTCCCATCGTGGGTGTATCCCTGCCTTGCGCCCTGTGTCTGCCGGGTTGGGCTCCGGCTCACCGTGACCCTGTATAGGACTAAGCGGTTTCAGATAATGAGATGAGATGAGGTTTCAGACAATGAGATGAGATGAGACAATTATCTCGCTCTGCCATCTCCCCGTGTTCGTGCCCCTCTTCCCCGATCCTAAAATCGCGCCGCCATCACTCCATTCCACCCACCTTTAAAAGTCAGTCGTTTTTATTTTTTCGAATTTAGGCCGGAATGAATCGCTAAGATATACAGCTCAGTCATTTAGCGGGGAGGGGTAAGAACGTTACAACATCTCAGGGCTCCGGGGGTAATTTAGTCAGAACAATTAACCTTGGCAGTAGCGTGTCCATGGATTGTGGGAGGAAATCGGAGTACCCGACGAAAACCCACGCGGACACGGCACCCGAGCTGGGAGTCGAACCCGGGCGTTCCTTGCTGTGAGGCGGCCGTGCTACTCGCCGTGCCGCTGAGCAAAACAAGGTGACCCAACCAACCCATTAAACGGAGCCTTATATATTACCTTGAGGATTTCATGCTAATGTGCGCGGAGGGGGCAATCCAGTGCTGCAGCAACGTGAAGCACGGCGCGCTCACACACGTGCTCTGTGAGCATCGGTAGGGAAATTGACGACCAGAGGAGACTGAAATTCTGGACCGTAAGAATGACATCATCCTCAACAGGAAATTCTATTACAGTGCGAGGGCTGTAATATCGGAAGCGGATTATGATTCACACGGAAAGGAAACCGTTTATAACGTTTTCATATTTATAATGGGAAATATAAGCATACTTATCGTCGTTTTTGTAGAATGTGGTTATGCTCCATTGCAAGTTAATACATGCTGTATACCGAAGACTTGCTACTTTAGATGAGGTCATAAACAAATTGTATTATTAGCCGCTAGATTTCAAATTCACGGCCATCACTACCATGCGACCTCAGTAGTCTACGATGTGATATTTGTAGTAGGAACAGAGCAATATTTTACACGAGCCGTTTAGTTCATTTATTGTGATTGGGGAAGGATCGTAGGTAAATATGGTCATTCTACAATATACACTGCATGTTTTTCATTGCGTGCAATCAATAAGTAATTAAAACAGGTCAACATTTTATCGTAGACTTCCAGCAATGAATGTTTATAAAGCAGTCCCCGTTTGCAACACATTCAACATTTTCGAATTTTATTCTTAACAGTAAGCACCACGTCAACAACACAATGATTTAACTTTGACATTTTGTATTTTAGCTACAAGCTAAACAAGTTAACGCAAAACTTGCTTGTGTTACATTTGGAAAGGATTTATCAATTTGTCATATCCCAGCCAAGCTAAGGGAAGTCACGAGGCTATACCGGGAATCAGATTTGCTCCCAAGGGCATTGCTCGCAAGAGCTGCTCTTTCGGGATAGCCGTACTAACGTGGGAGGCGCAAAGTCGCGAGGAACGCTCGACACAGCTATCCCGAAACAGCAATTGTCGAGAGCAATGATTATACATTAAACTGTGAAAACCTACTAAATAGAGCAAACAATTTGTATGTTGCTTAGGCTTACTATGTCACTTACATTTGCTGATGCAACATTCACAATGTATAACCGTGATTGTTATTAAGATGGTATATTATTGCCCGTGTTATTTGGCAACAAAAAAAGGGGGTGGTGTTTGTTTCCATTCCAAAACTAGCACACAAACATGTTTGTTTTTAATCACTTAATAGTTCGTGTTTTTTCGAGGGTTCCGCTAATGTCAAATTAATAAATACGCTCACAAATTGATTTAAATCGGCAAAGTAAACGTAAGCCATAAAGCCCTGCCATATTTTCAGCGAAATGTCACAAGGCACAAATCATATGCACGACGCTAGCTTCAAGAAATAACGAACAAAGCACAACCACATGATGTACCAAAAGCCCTTACTAGTCACTTGGTCTCGAACAGAACGTAAACAACTTTTAGATGTAGCTACATTATAATTTCCTAGTTCTTAGACTCCAAAGCTCACTGTGGGGCATAACATTATAAATTTAGTATAATTATTTATTACATTTCTTTAAGACGTTCACGGTCTCTGCAGCGTACACCACTTGACGAATAGCATCGGTCCAATAACCAACTGTCTCACTTCTTATGGGCAATTCAGATACAATTCGGCCTTTACCACGGTCATTCCGCCACGACAAAACAATCTTATGAAAAGCTTAAAATAACACGGGTCATTTTCTAAAGCACGTGTCAATTCAACACACGCTACGTGGTGTGCGGCAGAGGGAATTGCACCAAAAGCCACTGTTCTATGGGACTTCTATGTTCGCACTTAAATGTATCTCGCCTTCACTGACCAGTGTGATTAGTTTGGTCAAACATCCCCCACGATTCTCACGGTCGCGGGCAGGCCCTCATCCGGCAGTGGATTTATGGGAGGGCTATAAATGTTACAAAAGATGTGGACTAAGACGGAGACAAGTTCAAATGTCACCAATACCAAACATGAGCATTGCATAAACGTGGCGAGGGCTTACTGTGGGACATTTGCGCGATGATTGTACGAGTTTGGTGTTGGGTGGTTGTCCGCTAATTTTGCTGGTGGGTGGGGCCCCGTGTCATTGCAGGGCGGTGGTAGTTTGAATTTTGTCACATCTGCCAATAACTCCTCCAAGCCTCGTCGAGAGAACGACATGGGCAGACCCTTTGCAATTTACAAGAGCGGATCGATGCGGCTGTGTGTGGCGCAGGCATGTGGGTGGGTTTGTGTGGTTTTTAAATGCGTTTACTGTAAATGCCGCAGCGCGGCCACTTTCGCCAGCAGTGAAGCCATATTTCGCACGGCCGTGGCGGCAGCTGCGGTGGTGGTGGTTGGTGGGTGGGTGGTGGTGGTGGTGGTGGCGGCTGGGTAGTGTGACAAGGTCCACCCCTTGCTCGTGATTGATGGCTGGACTCAGGCAAGGTCAGCTGACAGGAAGCCAAGGGGCAGGGTTAGAGTTCGCTTCCCCCATACCTTTATTCCCCGGCTGCAGCTGAAGGTGATTTATGGCTCGTACAGCGCATTCCGTGGGGGCCCATTCGTGCCTCTGTTAAAGAAAGAGGATAGAGNGGGGGGGAGAAAAAAAGAACAGAAAAAGGGGGCAGAAGAAAAAAGGAACGGGCCTTCACTTCATTTTCAAACGCTGCAACAAAAAATGTGATTGCCGAAAATCCAATCAAATAACGAAATGTCAGTCATCGTCGGTGCGCGCAAATGGGTTATTATAAATCATCGTGTCAAAGGCAATGGGATGATTTCATACAGAGCCGTGCTGAAATATTGGTGTATTACTTTACAGCATGCCGGTTCTAATATTACAAGAAAGAGTCCCAAATGAAGGAAAAACGCGTGTTTTCTAGGGAGAACCCGGCAGGAAATGTGCGTGAGAGATGACTAAAAATTAGAAAACATGGAACCTCACAAGTTAAAAACATTCAATGTCCCCATTCTTCACTGTGATTAATCCACATTACTAGAAATGTAGCTTAATGCTCACAGCAATTGACCTCATTACAGTGATTTTCAAAACGTAATAAGTCTTGTGATTACATTTAATGAATCGCTTTTTTTCCCCCTCTCTGGTGTGAAAACAAGCTAACACACTAATCCCCCCCCCCCGTTCTGTTTGTACAACCATAGCATCAGTTGTTAAACAGTCAGACCGACATTCAAGAAAAAAAATCCAAACTTGTTGCGACTCCTCTTTAAAAACAATCCCATAAAGCACCGGGTAAAAATAACACTTCCATCTTCACGAGCTCCGGGTGCGATGGCCATCTGCTTTTACACTTACACGGATTCGCCACAAAAGCCCCCCTTCACACACAAAAAAAAGAGAGAGAGGAGCCGAGAGCCCCGCTCACTCGCCGTGGCTGAGCCTCGTACATCACTGTCGCGTTATTCGTGACAAAGCCGTTTATCAGTGTGCCTTTTTGGCATCATTTGAGCGGCTGGAGGAAGCAGATATGATATCCCGGAGTATTGGGGAACCGAGCAGGCGAACTGGCTGGGTTTGAGTCCCGATGACTGACAAATTTTGGCCCGTGCCACTTTCTTTCCACGCGATACTCGTGCCAGACGGACGAGACGGAGATCGCGCTCAGCACTCGATGGCTTGCACCTTTGCACTTTCATTTAATGCCGTCATTATTGCGTACTGGCAAAAGGTGGGAAGGGGGAAGGGGTGTGAGAGAAGGTCTGAACCATCTTCCTCTGAAAGTAAAAAAAAGCCCTGGCTTTAAGCAGTAACAGCTGGGCATAAGTGATGAGATATGATTTCAAAAGTATTACACGGAATTGTTTTGGATCTTTGCTTTAACTTTGGTAAGACACACCTGCACTACAAACCCATATTAGAAGCGGTTACCAGCATATGAAAGCATTTTTAAAGATAAAAAGGGAGCAATAATTCAATCTGCGTGTTTATAGAATCTGCCAGAAATTGCGCTTTCATGGAAACGACTGCATGGCGTTATTTCACTATTTGAATACAGAACTGAAAACAAAACCTAACAGCTCCTAAGCAGCGATGGTAAGGAATACTCTGCCATGGCGTTTAACAAAAAGGTGCACAATACCATTGCAAAAAGTGCAGGACCGTGGCAAGCAAGCAATGAATAACTGGGCAAAAACAACTTGCCGTGATAGTATCATCCTAATAAGAGAAAAAGGAGAGCGGGGGGGGTTTGTGGCCGGCCATCTGTGTATAATTAAGCTCGTTGGAAGTGGGCCGACAGGGCCACACGAGCGATCCGTCCTCGCTGCGTCACATTTCATGGTGAATTTCACTTGACGTTGACTTGCTCCACTGCGCGCGTATTTCTTCCGCGTCCTGTTCGCCGTATGTTGCGTCCGTTTTGAACTATTTCACAGATTTGTTTACACTCCCATGCCAATGCCCCATCGTTGATTTGAGCGAGCAAATAAAAAAGCCATTTTTTTTGGGCCGCATTTCTGTTGAGGTTTGTCTCCTAAAATAATGTGGTTCCCTTGACCTCGGCCTGTTTCTTTTTGTATCGCCTTTAACAGCAAAACAATACACATACTTGAATCAAAAATCGATACACGTTAAGATGCGAAATGTACATAGCATATAAACCAAACGACGTCAAACACACTGGATAAAAACGTTGACACATTCAGTTGAGAACATTTAGACAATGCAGCGATTCGACTTCACAGGCTGTGTAAAACATTACGTTCACCCCTGTTTATGAATACCACCCTCCTCACTCTACACTACGTTCTATCAAATTACCGGGCCTTTTGGCAAAGCCTTGCGGCAAGTCAGTGGGGAAGGGCTCTGCTTACTTTAGCCGATCGCGTTAATTGCAGGCGATTGTAGGGGTCAAACCCACGCGTTGAACATCGGGGTCAGCCCTTATCCCTTGCCTGCTCGTGGTACAATGCCAAGTCTCGCCAGCGACCCACACCACTGCAGGAAGTTGCTTATTTAGTTTTTGGAATACCGAAGTAAGAGTATTTCTCCTGGGTCAATCAGTGTCAATTTGAAAGCGGCCAAGAAAGGGTTGCATTGAAGGCAAATGTTAAGTATCGGAATCGAATTAAAAAACAAGCGAAAACTCGTAGTTTAAATACAAGTTGCTACACGGGGATGGTATTTAAATAAAGTTCGGGATTTATCACCAAAATGAGAAATGTTTTGCAACACACTTTATTAAAACCTTTTTTATTAAAACTCTCAAAATGTGTAATCAGCGATTAATTCAGGAAAATCCAAACAAAACACATACCATAAGATATTCACCCTCACTTTTAACAGTTTAAGGCATCAAGATACAGAATGAATTATCCATTGCTGAACCCTGAAACCCTGACTGCAAATATATACACGTACCGACTTAAATCTCTGATTAAAGTTACATATTATTCCAAAGTTGTTAATTTATATTTGCCATTTCCAGCCTCAAGGTAGTAACTGCTTCTCTACAACAGAAATAGTACGCAAGTCTGGAGCAATAAAATAAGATTTCATTCCCCACCAATACGTGTTGAAACTGAATGCTCAACTCAAGCACTCTACTAAAAACCAATTGACAAATGAAAGACCAACTATCCTTAAAAGACCTGTTCATATGCGCACATCACGAAAATACAATGTGTACACAGCACAGGGAAAGCTCTTTATACAGTCGATCCTCTAATGAGGGCCAATGCACTTTAGTCAGCGAACAAAACTCTTAATACGGTCACTGGTATGTTTTAATTAAAACGAATGAGTACCCTACTTTACTACAATTGATACTAATGCTTGTTTTTCTTCTCCAACTTTTGCTTAATAATTGAACACATTGGCATTCACGATGAGGCTGGAAAGAATTACTTCATTGCATCGTCAATGCAAAGGAAACATTTTGAACGTTCGACTCGAAGACAAAGGGCCTGATAGTTATCTATCTGGGCGAAATGACTGTCACTCCGATGGGAAGCCAGCAGTCTCGCTTTCCTCTCCAGGATGAAACCAGTGCCCAGAAGCTTCAAGCTCAGAATGTTAACGCGGAAGAGATTTCTAACACACGTCATAGTTACATTATCACTCACTTTTCAAATAGATTTCAACAAGTTTAATATGCTAACATGATCAGAATATAAAGTAGCTTCACTTGAAATTTGTTTAATTACGGCCAATGTTACTATGCTGCATGTCTTCAGTGTATTGTAGTTTTAGCAACGAAACTACGAGAAATGCCAATGTTATTTTGAGTCTTTCAATTGTTGAGACGAATGCTCTCAAAATACTTTACATTTTCTCAAATTGTCACAGCATACAGGTAACGCTAATCATGCCTTAAAATTATTACTTAATAAAGAAATCAAATGTATGGCGTACTATTAACACTCGGGCCAATGCGTAACCCTTTGTGGGAAACGCATTGTCATCGTTAACGTATCCGTAATTGTTTAATAGTACTATACGCAGGCCCTGTATTGATAATTAAAAGACTAAGCTAGTAAATAACATTTGCTGTTATCTGTCTGCATTTAGAGCAGGGAGGGCATTGAGGACAGTAATTACTAATATATGCTTATTTATAGACACATTTTAATATGATGTTTGAGAGCTTTACAAAAGCCCAACGTGTAA
The DNA here is from genome assembly GCA_036362905.1 of Mordacia mordax. Lineage (NCBI taxonomy): Eukaryota > Metazoa > Chordata > Hyperoartia > Petromyzontiformes > Petromyzontidae > Mordacia > Mordacia mordax. Next base: position 26,146,182 of record JAZEWT010000006.1, on the reverse strand, counting down.
ATATACATCTCGCAGTCTACATGCCGACAGCATTCTCCCAACTTTCGTCAAGAATTCACGTGATTTGGATATATTAGGTTTGAATGCTTTATGCCTTCAACTATTTATTGTATGTATTTGTATTATTGATTTCATTTCTATTGGAAAAAGTGACTGGCATCTGAAAAGAACAAAATGTATCAACTCACATTAGGATTCATAACATACATTACTTTTGGCCCAAAACCGTCATGTATACTGTATGCATTCGGACATTAATGCAGGTGACAAATAAGACTGGATATTTAGGCATCAGCAGGTCATCAGCACAAGTGACATACATACAGTAACGGATGACTGGTGGGTACATTTTGGGAGTTCAAATCCCTGGACAATGCCGTGAAGACGTGAACAAATGTCATTTTTCTCCCGTGCTTAGAACCAAAAGACTGCACGTTTTTCGAAGCGTCTTCAATCATTAACATTACAGACACGAGGCCACAAAGAACAGATTTTGCTATTTTAACGATGTATCACTATTTGGAAAGGGGCTGCGGAGAGATCTTGCGTAGCAACCGTTGAAGAGGCCAGGACAGTTAAAACTATGTATTTTTTTTTAGCTGCAGTCATCAACTGATAAACATTACAGTTGAGCACCTGACTTAACACAAACAGCACACGCAGGCATGTCGGCCGAAACGTTGAATATTCTATTTTCAGCTCGGTGGCAACCGTTTCGGATATTCTGCATTTTATTTTAAAGACATTAAGCAGTTTATACACAAAATTCAGAGAAAAGCATTTACGAACTAGAGATAATTTTGCGCCATTCGCAGCAATGATTGCTCAGAATTAAGAAAACAAAGGCCAAACATGATTTCAACACTTACTAGCAGACCTTAAGATGAGGAGTTGAACAGGTCTGCTGTCAAAACATCAGCTCTGCCTCCACAGGTCAGATGGAATCTATGTAATGGATGTATATATTCCCAAACGTTTAATTAACATGATTGTGTTATGTGTGGGCATTACACCTTCCATCACACACACAAGCCTGTATACACCAACGCACACACCCGCACATACATTGCAGACATGTACTATATATGTATTTTATCAAATAAAAATAGCAAAGAAAACGAGAAAGTTATTTATCATTTAGCCAATCGGGGGGGAAAAAAGATCTATAAATGGTAATCCCATCAAGTTTTTTGCACTTTTAAGTACAGTATTTAGATGTCATACATGCAATGCATAGCCACCCAATAACCAGCCAAAATATATATCCAAAAACCATTACAATGGTAACCTACATTCAAGCACTAACTGGATGTTTTTGAAATCTGTAAATAAAAATTACAAAATCACGTACAGGTATTATTTCATCCCCCATATAGCCACACTGAATTGTCAGCTTCCATCCCATTAAGGCTGATCTTAAAAATCTGCAAAAAGCACTTGTAGCTTTCACTGATGTTTTATTTGTTTTGGAGTATATTGTGATTCGACAAACGCAAGACAATAAGCTCTTCGACATTATCATGTATTATAGTTTGTAATGCCTGAATTAGGGCAACAGTGGAATGACACACATGTTAAAGCATGCGAGAGCTTCTTTAGCTGACCATTGAGAATGCCATTTATAAATCTGTTTTCCCATCAGACAAAATAATCAACCTTTAACCACAACAAAAGCCTTCAATGCTGCAGCCAATGACCAACATTTAAATAATCACTTTTAAGCAAATAAACCAATCAAGTAAAATGCTAAGCATCGAAGTGTGCAAGATTGCAAATAAAAAATAAGGATTGAAACCCACCGCAAATGAGGATCACTTGAACATAATTTCTGTACAATGGATGATGCTTGGAAGGTAGTGATTTACAAAATATCCCTAGAATGATCTAAATATGAAAAGGCATGCATTTTAATGTTAATCTTAACAGGTGTTGGTATGGGCAGGCAGTGGACTTGCCAGAGAACAGTAGCCTGAGTAAGCGCTTCATCTACACGCAATCAATTAGTAATTATTATACTTGATGAGAGTAGTTTTAAACAGTTAGCGAGGAAGCATGGAACAATTGCATAAAACCCATGTACTGCCAACGTATTTTATTCATTAATAAAAAGTTTATACACAAAACAACCATATTTGCACCTCTTCACCTAAATAAACTCTGTTACCCCATTCCCACAAACGACAACAGCTACATCTTGCACGAGTCTTTATTTGCTGAAATTGGCAAAACCGGAGAAGGCGTCCGTCTTTGGCATGGAGCCCGGAGCACCGCCCGGCATCCCAGAGCGCATCACGGGGGCGGCACTCATGTTCATTCCCAGCATGCCTTGCGGTGGCTGCTGATGCATTAGTGGGGCAGGCACGCCGAAGTGCTGCTGCTGCTGCTGCGCGTGAGGCGGGGAGATTACGCCAGCAGCCGGCTGCTGCATCCACGGAGAAGACGCCGGCGCACCGGGAAACTGCATGCCCTGTGGCTTAGCGGCGGCCAGCGTTGGATTCCCGCCCAGCGACATGTTCCCAAAGCCCAGGTTCACTGAATTCACCATCGGCTGCTGCATGGCTGTGTACATGTACATGCATAAAACAAAATAAAATAAAAATAATAATTGGTGGACGTTTCCCTTTGTCAAAAATACGAGTTCGATTTCCATGTTGGTAACACAAACGTTATGAGAACGTTGACACAAAATAAGTTATGCTGATACGGTAGAGACGATATACATGTGCACATTTAGAGACACATCTAACAACAAAGTATGGAAAATGGATATGTCAAAAGATTCAACTATTAACACTTGTGACAGTACTAAAAAAAAAATGTATGCAGAATTGGCCTGAATTCATCTTAAATAGATTTGTTAAAACAAATTTAGCTTCCAAATATTCCATTATTCTGTATCCTAACTCAGAGCCAAATAGGTTTGCGTGGAGAAATTATTTGTAAAAAGAATGTTTTAATAAACTTATTATATTGCTCATCACAGTATATAAACAAAGTAGGCTTCTGTTCAAGCGCTTGCAAACTCAGCATTAAATGGGGTCTCTTAACCACTCTTACGTGTACATTTATTTAATGCTGGATATAACAGCAGTGACAGGGCGAGAAAATAATTAGTTTAGGAGGAACACTTTGGCAATACCAGTTGAAACTGAATAAATTATTCACAGCCAACGTTGTTCCTTAAGTGGTGCAGTCCAATTGGTCTTGTAACTCAAACCATCGTAGAAGAACCTACCTTGTTGCTGCATTAGGGCATTGATGGAGAGCTGAGGGGCCTTTGATGGTTGTGCGTAGGGGCTCAGTCCCTCCAGGCTAATGTTAACCCCACCACTGTCGGACCATGTTGAGTTCTTGGCACGGTTGTCCAGGCCTCCTGCATTCATGTTTGCTGCCGGTTTCATTGCAGACATTGGCTGCATAAACTGTGAAAAAAAAACCCAACCAAAAACATGCAAACGCACAGACGCATACAAGACAGCTTCACAAGACATTCCAAAGTATCTCGTCCTTCACACGATCCTAAAAGATTGTGCCGGGAGAGGCTTTCATTCAGCAGTCGATTGACCATGACTTATGATAAGGATGAGCATTCAAACAGAATTCTGACGCAGAAACTGACGAGCCAGCGGTGGGAAACTGAGTAAAATCGGTCGGTAATGAGTGTGACATTTCATTACGGGCGAGCGACTGTCTCTCACCTGCATGTTTTGTTGAGGGTTGACACCAAATGCTGCTCCTGGAAATGCCAAATTTTGCGGTGGCTGCTGGAGCCCAGCAAAGAGGTTGGGATTTGTGCTCGACAAAGGGATGACCGGCGCAGGCTGCATTTCTCCAAAAAGGTCCAGGCTGGCGCCACCGTGATTCGGCGTGACTGGCTGCACGGAGGCGTTGCCCAGCAGGTTATCACCTCCACCGCTCACGGCGGCGGTGCCTTGACCCTGGCTGAACGCGCTCCACCCTCCTTCCAAGCCGGTGTTCGCACTGCCGATGGCCACTGCGAAAATAAACGTAACATCTTTAAAACTTACAGAGCGAGCAAATACAGGCGACTTAAGAGTGACGCGAAATGAAAGCGGAATAGACCCCTGTATTGAAAGTGTGGCGACAGTTATTGCTGGCGAGTTCATTTCTTAGCTTGACATAAATGGGTTAGGGAAGTCTGGTGAGAAGCTAACTCCACATTCTGCCTCGAAATTATTTCTTAAGCACTTGCAACAATGGCCCACTCATTATAGGCTTGGCCATCCTCAGGGGGAGGCTTTGGCCAGACAGAAGCTTAACTCAAACTTTGATCAATAGGGAGTGGGAATATATACAGAAAACTACAAGGCCCACCTCCTCCCCTTTAATGGAGCTTTATAACACATACACACACATATAAAGCATTGTTAATCAAAATCAGCACACGCATGTGAATAGGATTAGTTTCTTTAACCAACGAATACTATCCCAACTTACATATGTTAAGGCCATCACCGTCCAACAATTCGTGAACAATCCCGAAGGCATATTATTAGCTTAAAATGCAAACGTATGTCTACAATTAATTCAAGCAATGCCTCAACAGTTTCAGAAAAGTGTACGGAAACACTTCGGGCCTTGCCCCAATGGGCATCTGACTCTCAGTGCCACCCTTCCTTAATCTCCCCTATGTTCACCAGCAAGCATACAGACACAGTGTAACTCCACTGGAAATGGTGTGAAGCAATGCGTGTAAGGATCGGACGCTAAAGGTCACATTACAAATCTGTCACGAGCCCTGAGCAAAATGAAAAAAGTGCCTAAATTAAATGTCTTAAAGCTTTTAAAATGTTTAAAATGTATTGCGTTTACAAATGTATAATTGTCTATAGAGCTGAAAACAAATAAGAAATTTAAGATTACTAAGTGCCACTTGGGTTTGTTTTGCAAATATTCAAATGTTAACTTGTCTGACATTCGACCTTGAACAATGAGGCAATTCTGATGCCAAGAGAGAGACATGTGTAAGGCCAACCTTGTGGTTGGGAGAAGCTGGGAGCCATGGTTGGGGGTCCAGCTTCTTGGAAAGCAGTGAAGTCTGCAAAGAGATCTGCCAAGGGCACGAACAGCGTGTTAGCATAGCAACGCAAAGTAGCGTAACATTTTACAACTACGAGTTTGACTCTCGCAAGCATTTAGACATTAGGTCAGCCACACCACGCAGCGCTATCACACCACTTGGGGTTAATGTCCACATACCTCAAGGCAAAAATTAGGGGTTGTTGCCTGGGAGGGTTTCTGAGACACGCTTACCCAAAATTGTTATGTCATCGCGCCTTCAAATTGGTCACATGATAGCCGACAGCACCACCATCAAAACACATTGCCTCTATGACTAAATGGTTACCCGTTTGTCGTGCTCTTTATGTATCTAAAAATTTAACACAGAGTTACAATTCAGCTTCGCAGAGCCGAGAAACATGAGCAGGTCTGTTTCGCAACATGCGCACGTCAGGTATGCCGAGTGCGTTGATGGATAGCTCTCCATGCAATGCACGTCAAGTTTATTGGCCACACATGAAGTATGGAAGTCGGAGGGGGAAGGGGAGGCGCCGGAAACGCTCGACCCGTTCCTGCCCACACTGCAGAGCTTAGCGCAAGGCTCGTGAAGTGACCTGTGCCAGACGCAGAGTGGGTCGGTGCAGGGCCCGAGAAGCCTGGGTCAAAGAGCAGGTCGGCAATGTCACCCGTGGACTTGGAGGTAGTGGTGGTGGTGGTGGCGGCGGCGGCGGCGGGCGCAGACGCGGCAGCCACGGCGGCCAGTGGAGTAGGAGTAGCCTGCAAGCATCCATCGCCATCAATTATTCAACCAGCAACATAAGTTTCCAAAAAATCCCAAGTACCACTCAGAATTTCAGCTGAGATCAAAAAGGAGTCAAAGTGGGTTTCTCTCACTCGAACAAGGCATATGGTGGGGGGGGGGCGTTGGGGTGCTTGTCCTCGTTAAGGGAGCTGAGCCCGCTGGTGGAAAATACAGGTTTCTGGTGGGGACAAGTCCGCCTTTATCAGCTCTGGGTGAAATTAGAGACCAAGTTTAAGCCCAAGTAGCCACTGAGCTCACATCGTTTCATTGGAATGCAATGTAGCTCTGCGAGCCAAAGCGACTGTTTTGTCACAACTAATGAATGAGTCTCCCTACATTCTTTTACGCCCGTGAAGGTTACGAATATTTAACCACACTGGGAATTGCAGAAGCACTGCACTAGCTGGTGTTTAGTAATGACGAAATTAAACACTAAAAAAGTTACAAAATTTATTTTAAAAAACCATTCCGTTCCAGTGAACTGTGAATATAATCTAGCAGAGTAAAGGTATTGTTCTTCTTTACACCTCTTCACGGACTGTATAAATACAACTTAAGTGAATAAATCCTTTGACCTAAACAGATATAGCTGCCATCAATCCCAGAGGTCTCTGCTGCAAAGGCTCGGTAACGAGAAATGCGGAGACAAAGAGGCAGCGGTTATTTGGGAGTGATGAAATGAAAAGGGGTGTGAAAAAAAGTCTTAATGTCACCCATTAAACCAAAGCAGCATCAATTTGTATGATCCTGCCCTTGGGTACAGCTATTTATACGGAGAGGTCAGGCAATGACTTTGCTGCTGTATCATTTAATACAGCGTAAAATGGGGCTTATTTAACGCGGGGTTTCAGCGCAAGAGATAAACGCACGAGACAGCGGTGACAATACGGTGTGGGGGGGGGGGCACATATCTTCATTAATCACCTGCGTAGATAACCACTGCACTCGTCAAATAATTATCTTCGCGGGGCTATGGGGTGACACTTTAAAGAAAGCTTGCATGGAGATGCAACGTATTCTAAGGATGGCAAAAGGAAATCTTAACTTAGGTTTTATCACACACATACATGGGGAGGTGGGCAGATGCCTGGGCATTGCATCCAGTCTGAAAGCGTTAAGTGGCTTCACAGTACGTGTAAGCACTGCACAGCTGTGTTTTACCGAGCATCATTGCACCACATCCGTCTCAAACGCTCAGGACATCTGATGACCTCGAGATATGGCTCTTGCCAGCTGCGCTTGCGGTCATGTCTACCTCTAAACACACCCAGTCCAGACGCATCGGTGGATTCAATAATACAAGTGGATAAAGTACGAAACGTACGCTTTAAAACAAGCTGAAGGTGCCAAAGAATAAAGCCGCTATTGTATAACCATTTAATAAAGAAGTTAAAAACATACCCCAACTCATGAATATGTTAATATAGCTAGCGAATGGAGGTGCTATTATCGATTTTATATTTGCACACGCATTGAGGCGAGCAAATATTTGCACAAAGTACGTGCGTGCGCAGTACGTATATTGCATGCAACGACACAGAGTTCAGCTCGTGTACGGAAATAATAAAGGGATCGGAGGAAACGCACGGAAGGTGATAAGGGTGCAAACACAGACATCCACAGGACCAAAAAGGCACATGCCAGCTGCACTCATCGGAGACGGTACAGTACATTGCACTGCTGTGGCGGTAACAGCTGGGGCCTCAGCTTGACAGCAGATGGAGGGAGCGTAGCCATAGGGGTACGGGGCGAGAGAGAGGGAGACACGGGGCGAGACGAGGGCAGAGCGGTGGAACGGGCCCATTACCCAATTTCAAACAACAACTGTTCGGCGCCGAAAACTGCGCTGCCAACAAATAGCTTTCAGATGCCAGTTGTTTCAGCCTATCAGCCTAATGACGGGAAAATAAACGGATTCTAATGGGGTTTATCTTTGACGCACAGCTGTGCTGCAATGTGTTTAACGTTTACTGGGGAAGGAGGGATGTCTCCCCTGTTGCTCGTAGGCAAGCACATTTCATCCCACTACTTTTAACGCATCAGATGCCTCAGCTAGCATAAATGAGGCAGGGACAAAGACAGTTTGGTTTTATAT
>JAZEWT010000006.1:26108684-26119308 GCA_036362905.1 Mordacia mordax | reverse complement strand
GGGGGAGGAGGAGAAGAACTTTACACAAACGACGAGATTGAACTGCAGCCCTGGGAGAATCTGGAGTTAAAAAAATTACCACATCGATGTCCGCTGCTATCACAGCATATAGTCTTTACTTAATTCAATGTCAAACTTGTACTTTAACTATACACATATTTGCCAATAATCCTGGTTCAATTCAATTTGCCGCTTAAGACCCAAAGCGTATTGACTTTACAATTTTTTTTATCGTTTTAAAACCGGCAATCGCAGATTGTATTTTCACGGTGTGCGTGTGTGTGTGCTCACTCACGGTACCCCTTGGAAAGTTGCGGAACAAAAAAGAGGGTGGCACGTTTCGGCTTGTCACAAGACAGTCGCAGCGAGAGCCTTACGATGATTTACTACAATGTTTCATCGAGCTAGCTTCGTGTTTCCAGAAAAAAAATATTAAGTCAAATTTTAAATTAATACAACACGTAATATTCATGCGTTATAATGTATTGTAGCAGAAAGTAACATAAAATTATTTTTTTTTATTAATAAGTGCATAAAATATTACACCTCATTGCCACATTGACAAATGTCAATGACACAACAGGTTATATCATTAGCTGCCTTTATGCTCAAATATTGTCTCCGTGGTATTGAAGTTATTTTGGTGCATTTTAAAGGCTTTGCCACATGTTTAAACATTGACTGCCATAAATACCACGCAAAGCTGCAATTATGTTATTTCTCATTAAATGCTGTAAATAAAATAAACCTAAAATAAAACTTTGCTCGACGCTAAACTATTTAAATGGACCGCTAATGCTTTACGCTTTTGAATATACACGGGACGTGAGGAATAAGAAAGTAGTGTAAGCTATCACTCTCCTTGTAAACATTAACCCTGACTGCCACAAACATTAAACTATTAACAGACTCTAAAAGTACAGTACCAAAGACACGTACCAAACATCAATGGTTAACTCCCCACCGTAACACATTTCCATATGATGGTGTGTATATTATGCACATGTAGAGCTATGTTGGAACAAGCAACGTGATATTTTGGCAATTAGGAAAATGACTTCAACAATCCATTATTCCTCATGTCAATCTGCCAGTTTGGTAACTACGCATATATTAATATGAGCTCTAACAAGCCACCCATGATAAATAATACATTCCCATAACAAATGTATATATGAGGCACGATACGCATGTGTACAGCACCTTAAATTACACCCAGTCTTTTGAATATATTTTGTTATGGGTACAACTCTGCGTGCAGAGACTCTCTGCAGTGCGTACAAACACACGAACCTTTAGATTCTGAATAAGATAGGGATGTCATGCGATTTTTATGTAACTCTGGCACAGTAGTGAGCGCATTGTCCTATAAGCCCGATGAAATGGGTTCAATACCCAGGCACGGCTCACGACAGTGGCGAGTTATATAAGAACCAACCGTTAGGTAACGGCATCACGAACCCACAGATCAGCGCGGAGAAGGGCCAAAAGCCCCAATATCGTATGTGGTGTGATTAGCCAACGCCTAGCAGTGGATTAACCATGTGGCTATAAAGTGTACTATTTTTATTGCAATTCATAACAGTCAACAGTACAAACATGTGGGTAAATAAATACAGGGATATAACACATTTTACCGTGACTGTAGCTATTAATATTTATCCATATAAATTGCTGCTTTCTAAATATCTGCATAAAACACTAGCATTACACACAACACAATGTGACGCCTACACCCAATAGATTATGATATTCGACGTTAAAGTGTTTGGCAATAAACGTCATGCTGTATGTTAATGAGCCTCGATGGCCCATATTTAGTTGCCAGTCGCTCAGACCACTGATGCTCACACGGGTTCAAGTTGGCCGAGTCACCTGCTTGTTTAAAAAACAGGGAGTGTCACTGCTCCATGACATTTTTCACAAAGGTAGGGAGCAATAATTTTCTAAGATGTACATTAAAGCTGACATTCCATTTTAGCAGCACTGCCGTGATTATAAAATATGCAGGAGCTCCCCTAATTAAAGGACGCCTAATTGCAGTATTAATTAGATGGGAATGCATTAGCCAGTGCCAGGGACCCTGAGGGATGGAGAATTGTGGCGTTGTGCGAAGGCCAAAAACTTAAATTCTGCAATATTTAAAACCTTTGGCGGATTAGAATGCATTAATGACAGGCAAAAGGTTAAAATTAGCCTAGATGCTCAGAATTAATTAATTTGGGGGGAAACTCTAGTGCTCTCAAGGAGGAGGGCTTTTTGTCCAACCTTTGAACCCAACATCAGACTGCTCAGCTCTTTTTAAACAAACCCTACAATGAAATGCTGCGCAGCATAAGTAATATAACACATTATGCGGGAAAGTGGTAAATCAAGTGACAATGTTAATTCATTGAAATGCTCAATTATGAAAAAAATGAAAGCACTAGATCAAAAAAAAATCAATGTATTAGCACATTTAAAGAATAAATCCTCTCCAGATGGATAATTAAAAATTATAATTTAAAGTAAAATGTTGCAAGGATTACATTTACTACAATGATAGCCGTGGTAAAAACAATTTATTGGAAATACTTACCGAACATTAAACGCGATAACGATTTCTAAGTTGAATAAAAAATTTAAACTAGACCATTGCATACCAGAAATCCTGCACACATTAGCATTAGTGCAAAGACAGAACGTGTCTTATGTACCTATACATGTAAAACTTCCAAAATATTCTACACTGCAGTAGTTCAACATTGAACATAGGTTAATTGTGTAAGTTTCCTGCACACGTTGTTAATTTTGAACAAAAACTTGTGTAAAATACTGTAAGGCTGTCAGCTTGTTTTTTTTTTAAACAGTTGCATATGATCCATACAAATTAACCATGGCCCAAATCTTCAATTGCTAAAATAGTGCCCAATTCATGTCCTCCCCTCTTGAATGCACAAATATGACTAGGATGTGCTTGCTTGGCATTTTTACACAGAAATAAAAATAAGAAAGTCTGAAAAAATGCAGAAAACATTTGAATGGAATCATATAGGTTAATGTTTTAATAAGGCAGCAGATTAGCACTGCTCCCTTACAGCAAGACCGGCCTGAGTTCGATTACTGGCGTCGGTTTCCTTCCTGTGTGGAGTTTACATATTCCCTACAGAATCTGCGTGGGTTTGCACCGAGTACTCCTGTTTCATCCCGTTTGCTGTGTCGCAGGAATCCTAAATCTAGTGCTTGCAAGCTCAACATGTTGCCTATATCAACTGGCCTGCTAACCTAATTGCTCCCGTGCCCTGCAATGGACTGGAATCTCATCCTGGGTGTAGCCTTGTCTTGTGTCCTGTGTCTGCAAGNNAGCCGGAGCCTATCCCGGCAGACACAGGGCGCAAGGCAGGGATATGCCCCCAATGGAACGCTAGTCCATCACCGGGCACTGCGGGCAATTGTCTGCAAGCCAATAAACCTATGCAGCTGCATGTTTTTTGGACTCTGGGAGGAAACCGGAGTACCTAGCGAAAACCCACGCGGACACAGGGAGAACATGCCAACTCCACACAGAAACGCAACCGAGCCGAGATTCGAACCAGGGACCTTCTTGCTGTGAGGCGACAGCGCTACCCACTGGGCCACCTTGCCACCTAAACTGTTATATTACACTGCTGATATCAATCATGGTCTTAGACTATACATGCAAAGATAATAAGTAAATACAGCACACATCTCATTATTTGTGTTGATATTAGGGGGACGTGGAGGGGGATCATATCTCACACTCGTCAATTAGTTATATTCTACGGAGGGTCACCTGATGAACTGCAAAATTGATTCGCACCAACTCAGCTTGCTGCAGATTAGGTAATCGTCATGCGATTGCATTAATGTGTAAATACTTAACGGATTAGTAGGGGCAACGAGTTCGTCCCACGCAACACCAACGGATCGTGGTCAGTGCAGCATTTTCATTATAGGTTCAAGCTGCCATGTACAGCAAACAATCCAAAAACTGTAGGGACTCAAAGGAGTATTATATTTCTTCTGTATAATGATTAAATAGTCATTGTGCAACATCGTTAAAATTCCTAAAACTCAGACCTGAACGCATGCTTAAAATAATAATTCGGTCACCTTGCTTTTCAGTGCATCGGCTGTAATTGTTGGTGAACCTTGTGTGTATCTGTACAGTCAACTAAAATGGATTCAGGTAAGACTTTGAACTTACGTATTACATCACACGTGACTCACTGCCACATCCTTATTACAGAAGACCTCACACTTTTGCACTATCTTGGTCCACTTGGTCTCCACGGACCACTAGGTGGCACTCGTGGCCCGCTGATGGGTCCACTGGCTGGGAATGGCAGCTAAAGTGCAATTGTTATTAAAGGTAGTACTGTTTTAACAGCGTGGAAAATCATCCACTAAAACTTCCATTACAAATTCAAAATCATAAGTTCGGCCAAATGACTGTCATGACGATCGCACGATGAATGTATTAGTGCCTCTAAATGTTTAACAATGGATATAAAACAGTGTGATGCAGATAATAGTTTCCATATATAACTGTCATAACAACTAGCATCCCTGCCTCTCCCTCCTATCCACCACCGACCCCTTACAGCCAGTGAGCGAGCAGAGATTTCTTCTAATATATGATCGTACGATGGCATATCCCACGCATTTGTGCAGGACAAAAATAAAATCAGCCCGGGAAGGGAGTGCCGGTGAATGGGGAGGTGTAACGACAGCCAGCACGAACCTGGAATCAAGTCTGTGGTGTGCGGGTGTCGTCACCACACCGTCCGTAGGCGTGCGCGGTGATACCACCACTCACACTCGGCCACGTGCCAGCCAGCCAGGTAGGAATCCAGCCAGCAAACCTTTTTTTAATATAATATGGCCAGATTCTATGATGCCACATAGTTTACGACTTTTTGTCCGTTCATCGAGATGGTCATACGGGCATCATGCCTGACGTCACCACGGTAATCGGTGCAGGGTGTGAAGAGTAATGGAAGAAGAGGCGCAGGACTGGTTTAGACATCACACTGACATTAGCCGTGGGCAGAATTCAAACTCGGATCACTGGTTCACCGCTGACTACGCTCATCATTATTCCCCAACCCTCCCATCAAATGATGATTATACATTTGCATAATTAGTGGGAAACATGTTATTTGGTAAAAGGGAATTTTCTATGAGAGCATTTTCTATTACAAATTTCCAACAATTAAATTGTATATAGAATGAGCAGAATTTGAATACGTGCGAGAAAACCCTGTAGGTGAATACTGTAAGACAGGTTTTACAAGTTTCGTAATACGGTCCCTCCCTGAAAGCAAATAATACTACCCCTTGGCTTTCTGGCAGGAATGACGATTCACAACGGCATGTTTATACTGCGCTGTGTTACTCTGACAAAAGAGTGAGCCACCTATTTTGTACATCTAACCGTTTACATTTTCGGAGCTACCGCAGCATATTCCAGCCATTTTTTTTAATGGGTACGATCATTTGCTTTTTTCATTGGCAATTTAAGCGGTCATTTAATGTCATTACGTAATGTTCTCCTCCTTCCAAGCCACAAAGTCATTATTTCGTGGACTCGGCTGCTAAGATTTTCATTGTGCATGCACTTTTATTCTGGGCATTTGCTCAAGTCACACCTCATATCCTCATATCATTTTCCACCACATCCTTCCATCCCAACACTTGGGTCCCATACCACATCATATAATATTTAAAAAATATATTAAATAGCAACATAAATCTATTGTAGCAGTCAACTGAAACAAGTAAACATATGAGAACTGGATAAGTAATTATGTTGCGAGCACTTTAACCCATCAACATGCTCATATCTAACAAAATTCTAGTCAGTCTTAATTTTAATTCGGAAGGCATTACACAATTAAATCATAACTACAAATACTTATTACGACTACATGAGAATAGCCTACTCGATATGGATTTGTAAAAAGTAAAGACACTGTGCATTCACAAAATGCAGCTTCACACTGAGATTGGATTCGAGACTGAATGCATTTTTTTAAGGTGACATCTGTGCTTTAAGTGGTGCAAAATTAAAAGGAATGCCTTTGGTAATTAAGCAATGTAGGGTAAGTCCTATGGGTAGGCTCAAGCATAGCAGAGGCTTAACGGAGAATTCCTCAAGGATCGTGCCTTCCATATGTAAAAAGGGGCACTTTAGCAAACTTGTCTCTTTAGCGTTTGTAAGTGTGCCAGCTGAAAATGAAAAGCATGGTCACTCGAGGGGAAAGACCACAGCTTAAGCACAGGCAATCCACCTGGATGAATAAACAAAGTTTAAAATAAAAAGCAGTTACAAAGTAAGTGCAATGTTATTTATTTATCTGGTAATGTCTCGCCAAGTGTCAAGAATCGTTTTTTTGCGTATCCTCCATGGGGCGTTGAATTAAATTCGTTAAATGTTTGCATGGGGACAGAATCTCGCGTATCTGGAGAAAAGTCATATACAGAGGGGGTAACAGTCAAAAGTTTTGCAGGTGGGCACCTAAAAATTTACCTGTACGATTATATTATTTTGGCCACAGCATAGCCCAGTGAGTATGAGATTCTTAATAATTCCAAAACACCAACCTTGCTTCTTAAATTCTGAATGCAGATTTTTATCAACATGTGGACTTATTTCAACAGCAGTGTTTCTGAACGTCTGCCCTTGGGCCCTTTCTATGGACGACCTCTTTGTGAAAAGAACAGTTCCTATTCATCAGCAACGCATTATAAGACTGCACACAGTATGCAACTGATGGTTGGTCACCTAAGAAACCTCTAGAGTGGAGGGGTGGCAAAGACTGGGTTAAGACATATTAATTGCTTTTAACTGACAACGCTGAATTCCATACACTCTGATTGCCTCTGAGATTCAGTTGAGGATCATCATCATTATCAATACCCGCTTAATCCTGTACAGCTTTCGGGATCCATGTGCAGCGCTTTGTGACCCTCGGGTGAAAAGCGCTACAGAAATTCAATAATAATTATTGCACGGTCGCGGAGGGCCAGAGATAATCCTAGCAGGCAGAGGGTGTATGGCAGGGCTATACTCAGGATGTGACGTCAGAACATCACAGGGCACTGGGGGCAATTTACTCAACAGGCCAATTAACCAAAGCAGCAGCTTGTCTTTGGACGGTGGGAGTAAACCGGAGTACCTGGCAAAAACCCACGGGGAGAACACGCAAACTCAACACAGAAAGGTACTCGGGTGGGGAATCGAAACTGGATCCTTACTGTGAAGCAGCAGTTACTCACTGCACCAGAGATGCATGTGTAAATTTCCAGAGATAACGCTTTATATAGTAATGTGATTATTGTTTGTGCGCTGAAAACATTTCTGCTATAATCACCCATTCTCATCTTGGAAAGTAGCCGATTTTGACCGACAACATTACCGATGGGAAGCCCCGTTTATTTAACTCAAATGTTTAACATATTGGCAGAAGGCGATCAGACACTGCCTGATATTGTGGTCAATGTTCAAGACGTAAAATGATCAACTTTTATCATGCGATTAAATTAACGTTGAAACTCAAATTGTCACATGCTGTCAAACATAATTGTGGGAACAGTATACCACTAGAGAGCCATTCTCTTGGGGTTGTCATGTCTGTCAACTTGTAAACAACATGACTGCCCCCCATCACCAGATCCTCTCAAAGGCCACTTTGAACTATCGACAATATCATAAGCAAATGCCTTAAGGATGACACAGTTGCTTGCTATACAGGTCTATAATGAAATGCACATTCCGAATGCACATATTACTTCTTATGAATATGAATGGCGTACGTGCCGAGCAGAAGGGTGAAAAGTGCAGTAAGTCATTTCATTTATCCGCTCCTCGCCTTCACCAGCCGTGACGATTGCGGTGAAGTATGGTCACACATGCTCGAATAGCCGCCAGATTAACAAAAAATGAATACGTGAGACAAAAGAAGTATGCAAAATACGACCAAACTTGCCAGTCATTGTGACGAAACGTACCATATTAAAACATTATACAGCAACAATCCTAATTGCAGTTTTTAAACTACTTAGAACGTTTTTGGAATACGGCTCCACCCCGTACAACCTTGAAGTTGCAGTGTTGTATAATCCAAGTTCACAACACTTCGCCAGGGATCAACGGTTAAACTACTTCCTCTTATATTGCGCAACATAGAAACACACCATGTTGTCAACGGAAACATGTGTAAGTACTGTAACAGTACAGTATTTAAATAAAAGTCTCATACGCACTTCATTCGTACAATTGTAAGATGCGAGTCTATTTATACCGAATTAAATGGCATTGTCACGGTGTTTGTTAACAGCAACGTTGTTCTTGCTGTCCGAGATACAAAATTAAATCATTGGCGTCTAAAACACGGTGGAAATACTACCTTAGCTATAATAAAAACGCACTTAATTTACATAATCACTATGCTTTGTAGTTTTATTCACCTAAATAATTCATGTACGAATACGCTAAATAAACCCGAGACAATATTCAAGCAATTTTAAAAGTAATAAAACACCGTGAACTTCCAAATTATATTTTGACAGTCATGTGTGCGTGCAATGACGCGAAAATGTCAAAAAGTACTGTAATCCAAAAACATACTTGAAATTCCAAAGAGTACTGGAGGCGAGTGACACGGTTTGCCACACCCAGTACATTCAAGCCACGTCAAACCTTAAAAGTTTATGTAAGAATAGTTGACCGAGCACCCACCAAGTGCTGTCAGTACTTGATTTCCAAGCAGTCTGGTTAAATAGTTTTCACTCCGATTGAAATGGCCACCGACCAGAGCACTTAACAGGCTTTCATTCTGGCGTTTATATTTTACCGCTCTTGGTATGATGGCCAAACACGTGCCGATGCGTGTGGCGGATTAAAGATAGTGCATCTGTTCGGCAAAGGGGAAAATACTGCACATTTAGTGGAAAATACAAAATGGATTGATAAAGCATTAAATAAACATAATAGCCAGAGTGAATAAAGACGGCTTGTTAGTTCTAAAAGTAAATGTCCCAAGCTGTAACTATGTACTATAGTTCCCATAGAAATATTCTGGCAAAGAAAAACATAGCTAAAAGGTGAACATTTCATGTTTGAGTTTTTTTTGGAGCTCAATTAATTCACAGACTGGTATAAAACCACAGCACATTTATGGTTATTACATAATATACTTGTCAGTCAGATTTTATCTGTGCTGGAGAGGAATGGTTGAGCTATGTAGTACTTTTGAAGCGTTTCTACATAACGTATTGTACTTTTTAATTAAATCTGTCTACGAAACGAGTAGCAAGTTTCGCCTTTATTGAAATGCTCATATAATAAACATGAATGCCATGTTAACATTACTGTACAGGAACATCAAGGTGTTCGCACATTGGCATTTAGGAAATGTTGCTCAGTCTTGGTGGCTCAAGTTGGGTCGTGGTTTTGTCAGCCGATGGGACTACTGGGCTGCAGTCATGTGCGTACTATTTTAAGCATTCCAGAAGACAAAACACAACAGTTTCAGCCGTGGGTTCAGATGTAAAACAAGTCTTCTTTCGTATTCATGTAGCTAGGCTGTCTCATGGAATAGAGTACACCAATGGGATATGCCATCAATGATTCAAAACAGGCTTCATACACTGGGCCGGCCATTATTGCATTTTGGTGACATCCCTAACTAACCAAACTCCAAATAATTTCAACGTCAATGCAGTGATGTATTTGCGTACTGGGGCCGGGTCCCGTGCTGCCATATAATGATTGAATGTTCCAATAATCATTGAAAATGTACTTTCACGTACCGGGCACGCCATTACAGTAGAGTACTGTGGTGGAAAAAAACCATTCCCATTGACACGATCGTGAACGCAATGACCCGCACCACCGCAGGGTGCTTGTCCGTCGTTTCGAAGTCTTCTTCGATAGAGAGTAAACTTCACTTAATCTGCGAGCCCGCGACACTCAGCAGAGTACGAAGAACCCTTAGAGCTATCTTTGTTTTGGGGCGAGACGGGCAGGCCTTGCTTTTAATCAACGGGCCGCAAGAGGCCTACGTCCCCCCCCCCTCTTCTTTCCTAGAAGCCCTACCGCCCACGAGGCACCGAAGCCGGGGCCTAGGGAAGTGCCACGACGTTCGACGAGCCGGCGGAAACTCCCTCGCCTCCATGACGCCACGTCCCCTCTAACCACCCCCCTCCAAACCCATTAACCGTCCGCCGCCGCCACGCAATGAACACGAGCGCCGCGCTCTCCAGCGGACGTGCGTTCGCCGGAGAGACGAGAGCGAGGGGGATAAGGGGACGCGTCCGACCCCGAGCGGCGAGAGGGGTCCCCGGTCAGCCATTTCCTGCATACGTGGAGTAGAAGGCGTCGGTGGGTGGGAAGCACAACTTACGCTTTGTCCAAGTACTCTCGCACTTTCCACATGCTAATCATCTTGGCGCCTCGTCTAATCGCGCACACCAATGTCCGCCGCCACGCAGAAGAGCTCAAGAAGACGCGGTCGCCTTTTTTGTTGTTGTTGTTGTTGTTGCGAAAACGGCCGCGGAGTTGGGAGGCGGCGGCGGCGGCGGCGGGAGGGAAATGTTGGGGGTAAAAAGACGGGGGGGG
>JAZEWT010000006.1:25959431-25971999 GCA_036362905.1 Mordacia mordax | reverse complement strand
GCGGAAGAAGATGGATGGATGGATTCCGCCTCCTGTGAGCGAAACCACGGATGGACTCCGCTGAACCGTACGTCTATGTTCAGCGCCGCACGCTTATATTGGCCATGGCTCGCTGCTCATCGAAAAAGCTTGCAAGCGCACAAACGCAAGTGTGCTTTAGAGCGTTTGAACCGCGCATTATGTAACCAAATATTTTGATTTCGCCGCGGTGAAAAGCAATTGTTCAGACCACTGATCCGCTTGTATTATTCCGTACTCGTTCGCTTGACATTTTAACGCGCCCAAAACAGTTGTGTTTTATTAGTTTATTCATGTTTTTTCCTCTGCGCCCACCCGCCCGCACGCTCACCGCTTGCCGGAGAATGACAGAGCGTGGGGAGGCCGCGCGCGATTATGGGGATGAATTTTTACAGGCGCGCCAGATGTAGCAGTTTATGACGGTTATTTTGGGATTAGATCCATTTAAGAGGATTATCATCACTTCTGCAATCACCAGTCGAGCGGGTGGACAGAATCAGAGAAAACCCGTCCGCTGTGCAAGGCGAGATAGCGTCGTTGTCGCTTTGGCGTTCTGCCCACTTAACGTGGGGCTTCCACGTGGGCAGCGCGTGGTCAGCCCGTGGTCAACCGGTGGGCAGCCGGTGGGCAGCCGGTGGGCAGCCGAGACGAACGCTCGCTGTGTCGCTCGCTGGCGACGTGGCCGGTATAAGGGGGTTGTTCTGTTGGGAAATGAGCGCGGCCCCAAAAAAAAAATTGGTCGCACAAGTTGAACTAATCTCATCTCATTGTCTGAAACCGCTTAGTCCTATACAGGGTCACGGTGAAGCCGGAGCCTATCCCGGCAGACACAGGGCGCAAGGCAAGGATATACCGACGATGGGACGCCAGTCCATCGCCGGGCACTGCGGGGCAATTTCGCCTGCAAGCCAATCAACCTATGCAGCAGCATGCTTTTTGGACTGTGGGAGGAAACCAGAGTGCCCGGCGAAAACCCACGCGGACACGGGGAGAGCATGCAAACTCCACACAGAAAGGCACCCGAGCTGAGAGATTCGAACCTTCTTGCTGTGAGGCGACAGCGCTAACCACTGGGCCACCACGCCACCCTAGTTGAACTAATGTCAAAGCCAATTTTTTTTAGTTCGAATAAACATATTACATTTATGACGCGAACATTTTCACTGTCGAAGGAATTCATTCGACAGAGAACGATTCAGAGGCGCGAAGAGAGCGCAGAGAGGCGGATGAGGCAGCCGGGCGGTTTGCTGGCACCACATTGCCACGCGCTGCTTCCTATATATTAGTATGTCATCGGTCAATTAATTCATGAGTTTCTTTTATACAAGTGTTGGGAAGAAACCGGATGAACACAACTCCACACAGAAAGGCGCGGATCGAACTTGCTGGGGCAAGACCATTCTTACTGTTAGACGCGGATGTTACCACTGCGACACCCTGGCGCCCAGTAATACTTCACACGTACGCAGCTTATCCAAAATTTCCCTCGGTGACCCGGCGAGGACAACATCTTCCCACCCACTTAAACGTAGTTCGTTTTGGACCATCTCTCACCCTCCCCCTCCCGCTCTTAACCTTTGTTTGTAATGCCAACCTGGGGGTGTCAAAGGTCGCCAAGTTGCTACACGGAGCGGCTGTGTGGGGTGTGTGGGGGGTGTGGGTGAGATCTCCCCACTCAAGCGCTCGTGTCACGTCTAATCACGTTCCCTGCCACCTAACAGCACGCAAGCTCCACGCGCTGTCGCGATTAAGCCCCATTATCCCATTATTTCTGCTTGTTGTTATCTGGCCTGCCCGTTAGAAGAAGAAGATGAAGTTAAAATTGCTACGAAAATAAATGACACGCACATTTTCGTCGTGACCGATACGTGCGTTTGCGTTTCGCGGATAAGGCTGGCGGGTGGCACGGTGGCCCAGTGACCCAGTGGGTAGCGCTGTCGCCTCACAGCAAGAAGTTCCCGGGTTCGAATCTCGGCTCGGGTGCCGTTCTGTGTGGTGTTTGCATGCTCTCTCCCCGTGTCCGCGTGGGTTTTAGCCGGGCACTCCGGTTTCCTCCCACAGTCCAATAAGCATTCTGCTGCATAGGTTAATTGGCTTGCAGACTAAATTGCCCTCAGTGCCCGGTGATGGACTAACGTTCCATCGTGGGTATATCTCTGCCTTGCGCCCTGTGTCTACCGCGATAGGCTCTGGTCCAACGCGACCCTGTACAGGACTAAGCGGTTTCTGACAATGAGATGAGATGGGATCAGGCTGGCCTAAGCAATTCTGCTGAACGCTTTCTCGCCGTACAAGTTCCACACAGCTGTTCTTTTCGTCCCAAATGTGGATTTGTCGCTCATCTCATTTGTATTTGTTTTTTTTGTTGCAGGCTCTGCTCCTGCGTGATGGCGCACGTTGTCTGCACGCTCTTCCAAAGGGCTCTGCTTTATTTATTTTATTTCCTGGGGCTGCCCGTGTTGTGCTGTCTTCTTCTCTATAGAGGGCAGTGCGCCTGCTGTCTTATGATGCAGCGGTGCTCTGCTCGGGCACAACAACGCCGATGATCGCGCAAGATGACGGGACCACGGCGATTTCATGGAGGCAGATGTCGTGCTTGGTCGGAAGATTAACGCTAACGAAAGCTCGGAGTGATTGGACCAAGGCTACCGCAGCAATTGAAATGTACATCACAGCGGTGCAGTAATATCTATCTATAAAATAATAATATAAAAAATGTTATTCTTGTTTATTCGCCGTTCACACGCCGTGGTTGTTCTTGTTGCTGATGCGCCGTTCTCTCCACAGCTCTGTGCAGCGCTTTGTGACCCCCGGGTGAAACGCGCTCTAGAAGTGCAATTATTATTCTTATTAATCTTGAGTGGAGTGACGGTGCAGTGGATTAGTGCACTCTTCTCTTAACCCAGCGACCTGGGTTTGAATCCCACCCAAGGCTAACATCAGCGGTGAGAAATAACTGGACCGGTACTTGGCTCTCATCCGCCCTTCCACCTGCGCTGAGCAACGGGGTGAAGTATGGTCAAACAACCTCCCATGACGCACACGATGTGCGGAGACCTATATTCAATAGTGGGTTGACAATTGATGGTCAGTGTATAATTATTATAGTTCATGAATCTACCATGGGCATATGGTGGTGCAGTGGAGCAGCGAGTTTCACTGCTGCTTCACAGCAAGAATGGTCCCGGGTTCGGTTCGCAGCTCGGGTGCCTTTCTATTTGGAGTTTGCGCGTTCTCTCTCTCTCCCGTCGTGCCTGCGTGAGTTGTCGTCGGGTACTCCGTTTTCCTCCCATCGTCCAAACACACGCTGCTGCCTAGGTTAACTGGCATGCTGGGTAAATTGTTCCCCCAAAAATGGGTCCTGCGATGTACTGGCGTCACATCCTGAGTATAGCCCGCCTTGTGCCGTCTGTCTGTCGGGAGAGGCTCCGGCTCCCACTCTGTACAGGATTTAGCGGGTATTGATAATGACGATGATCAGTCTATCACTATAAAGCACGATCATCTAAACTTTTAACTTGTACATATCCTCGCTCCTCGCATGACACTCCAATATCGATCGTGTTTATTTATCGGCATGCAACGCGGCAATGCGCGCGCCTAACCCACACCGATACAAACCGGTCATTCAAACTCAAACTTCAACTACAATGGGTAGCGCTGTCGCCTCCTCCTCCTCACAGCGAGAAGGTTCCCGGGTTCGAATCTCGGCTCGGGTGCCTTTCTGTGTGCAGTTTGCATGTTCTCTCCCCGTGTCCACGTGGGCTTTTGCCGGGCACTCCGGTTTCCTCCCACAGTCCAAAAAACATGCTGCTGCACAGGTTAATTGGCTCGCAGACTAAATTGCCCGCAGTACCCGGTGATGGAATGGCGTCTCATCGTGGGTAAATCCCTGCTTTGCGCCCTGCGTCTGCCGGGATAGGCTCCGGCTCACCGCGACCTTGCACAGGACTAAGCGGTTTCTGACAATGAGATGAGATGAGACTTCGACTCCGCATCGCATCAGTAAACGCCTTAATTATACACGTATTAAAAAAAACCATACTTAAAGTTGTTAGGTCCTTGCAATGGAAACTGAACCGCATTGAACATTTCTGTGACAGTCTAAAGGGCATTTAAAAAAAAACAGCTTGGAGGAAGAAAAAAATATGGGGGGTCCTGACAAACGTAATCACACGGCTCCATCTAACACTGCCTCTGATCTCTCCAACCTATCGTGGAGGCGACGCCGCGGCACCCAGGCGCAAGCGATAGCACCATGGAGAGCATCTCCCCGAACACGTGACCCCTCCTCCCCCGGCCGCAGAGAGAGGGGGCGGCTCGTAATGCTCACTCCACCCACCCGTGTGCTGCGTGGCGCGCACGCAGAGCTTGCAAGCTCGCCCGGTGCTGTCTGCCCTCAATAATTAACGTGTACGTGCGGCGCGGTGGTGGCCCAGTGGATAGCGCTGTCGCCTCCTCCTCCTCCTCACAGCGAGAAGGGCCCGGGTTCGAATCTCGGCTCGGGTGCCTTTCTGTGTGGAGTTTGCATGTTCTCTCGCCGTGTCCGCGTGGGTTTTCGCCGGGCACTCCGGTTTCCACCCACAGTCCAAAAAACATGCTGCTGCATAGGCTAATTGGCTTGCAGACTAAATTGCCCGCAGTGCCCGGTGATGGACTGGCGTCCCATCGTGGGTATATCCCTGCCTTGCGCCCTATGTCTGCCGGGATGGGCTTCGGCTCACCGCGACCCTGTACAGGATAAAGCGGTTCTGACAATGAGATGAGATGCAGGTGATTGCACGAGAGGAGCGTGGTAACTCAGTGTTTACCCGAGGATGGGAAAGTTAACTGTGAATTCAGCACTCGGGTCATCCTCTGCTAAAACTCCGCTAAAACTGCAGGAACGGTTGACTTTGTGAACCCAGCGCCCTAGCGGTGCAGCTTGAACGCTACTGCGCGATATAAATGATCCAAATCAGCGTCATCGTCTGGTGGAGCCATAACACGGCTCATCAGCTGTGCGTGTGACTTCAAAGTGAGCCGCGCCACACAAAGGTATCAAGTGTTCCCAACCCCTATGCAACATTTACAAAGTCGGACGTGGACGCGCTAGCGATGACGGTGGCAGAGAACTTATTTAGCCGATTATGAACGCATTGAAGGGCGCCGCGGTGGCGCGATGAGGAGCTCTGCTGCCTGACGGCAAGAATTCTCCAGATCCAATTCCTGACTCGGGTGCCTTTCTGTGTAGCGTGTTCTCTGCCCGTGTCCGCGTGGGTTTTTGCCAGGTACTCCTGTTTCCTCCCACCGTCCAAATACACACCGCTGTCTCGGTTAATTTGCCTACTGGGTAAATTGCCCCGAGTGTCCTGCGATGAACTGGCATCACATTCTGGGTATAGCCCGCCTGACGCCCTCTGTCTGCCGAGATAGGCTCAGGCCCTCCGTGACCATGTACAAGATTGAGCGGGTATTCATGATGATGACGACGACGGTGAACGCATTTGTTCTCGTGGAGGTTTTTAAAATTTGTATTTTTACTTTTTGGGGCGGGGCCGTGGGGACCAGCTTGGCAGTGATTATTAGCACCTGTGAACAAGAATTAGACGCAGTCAGCAAAAAAAGACGTACGGCAATTAAAACACCGCTTTGGAAAGGAAAGGTTAATGACATTGGTTTGTTATGGCTTCAGCTGGCGTGTGTTAATAAATGTGTGGCCAGCAGTCCGACGTCCCAAAAACACAAAAAAAAGCTTTAAAATATATTAGCTAATAATAATAAATAGTAATTAGAATATATATGCTTGCAAAATTAAACAAGCACGCGAATGCCGTGGTTTGTCTTTCAGCTAATGCTTCCTTCGAAGAGTTTCCGTCGGTGTTCGCTTCCAACGTTTGCGTCGTATCTTCTTAAAACACACATCCTACTCCTCGTTGCAAGCGTGGCGAGATTAGAGCCATTGTTCTCGTTTCTAAAGCTGGTTCAGGCCTTATCACACAATTTTCCCCACATTCCGACCCTATTATAACCAATTCTAACCCTATTTCAACCCTATCCTCCCATCTCTCTCTCTCTCTCTCTCTCCCAATTCTCACCACCTTAGTGTCGTCTCGCGCCCTGGAATCGCCCTGAAGGACAGGAAGCCAGATGTCCCATCTGCTTCAATATATTTAGAGTTCCCGTAACGTTTTTTTCCCTAGATTAGGCCGCCGAGTACAGGTGTTACTGCCAAATTAACCACCCGGCAAAAGTCAAATTCTCCCCCGACTCCTTTAAAATACGGATTATCCTTGTAAATAAACTGCGTGCGGCTAAAAGACATGTTATTTGTGTAAACATATTATGAGCATAACCCGGTGGAGTTGTATGTGCACGGTGAGAATTTGCGCCATGTATACCTAGATGGAGATTAGCAATTTATGTGAAAAGCAATATAAGTTTTTTTTTTTAAACAACAAAAAATTGGTGCGCTTCGTAGCGCACGCACACACTCATTGCCCCGGTGTGCCCGTCTGTGTGTTGGCATTCAGGTGTGCTCGCTAATAGCACTTGACCCTAGAGTCGGTTAAGCCTATACGGGATATCTTTGACTGGATTCTCAATGCAGCGGATTGAGAATCCAGTCACCTGCGTTCAAGTCTCACTCACGGCAAACACCAACGACGATTTTTATGAACCGGTCGCGTACCTCTCCTAGGTCGACTCGGCCTCAAATGAGTACGTGCTGACGTGTGCAAACGTTGCAGCTTGGGAGACAAAGGCGCGCGGGCGCCTATTCACCTATTCCCTCGCGTGCCGTGCTGGCCTTCATACGCTCTCGCTAACGACACTTGTCCCGACAGCCCCTCAAGGCTATGCGGGGGATCTTTGTCTTTGTGTTCGAGTTATTTTCGAATGCGCACAAATTGGTTACGGGGCCAGCGCCGAGTCCTACAAAGGGTTTACCCTTTGACCTCTCGCCGACCACCCGGCTGCTTTGTATGAATATCTCCCAAGTTTCTCCCTTTGGAGATTCAAAATCAGTTGTTTGATGTTTTGTGGCCAGGAGTGAGACGGATAAGACGCGCGACAGCAGCCACCGCGCACACTCCGGTTCTATAAACAACAACGTCGCGCCTCGCACGAAATGCGGTTCTCTGTTCATGCTTTCCAGGCAATTCGTGAAATGGAACGAGTTCACTGCACGTGCGGAACAGTTTTATTATTTTGCGCGTCTTCATTAAGCTGACAGTTTTTGTTTGGTAGAAAATTACGGTTTCTTTTTTTTGTTGTAATGTATATAATTTATATATGTAGCACCGGTACGTCCTTTTTCTCCTGGAACCCCCTTTACAATCACTTGATATTGTAATTCGATCACAACTGGCCAACTTTCATTTCTAACGAGCAAATTAATTTTTCTCGCTTGAGACCAAACAGGTTTAATGCCGTGGAACAAATAGTTTCTGACACCCTCACCTTCCAAGCCCACTGTATCATACTGTATGGGGTTCCACGGTGTAATGTGCTTCAAAGGCCCTCACTGCAACGTGGCTGACAAGGCAGACAGCTCACCGTTGAGGGTCACACTTCACACTGGGGTGAACAACCGCTGCGCTGAATTAATACATTAATAACGGGCTTATGACGCGCTTCGCGGAGCGTTTTTTAAGGAAATCTGTGGAATTACCTGCTCTTTCCTCCGAAACGATTTGCCCGCGCGAGTTCGTCTGTCTGTCTGCAAAGTCTCTCCGCGCCTCTCAACCGATGGTTGTGGGAGAGTGGTGGGGTTGGGGGTGGGTTGTCTGTGGAGCCTGCAGCAGGCCCGAGGTCAGACCCTTTGGGGGTGGCACGCTCTGTGAGTGGGTATGTCAGCTGGGCCGGCACTGACAAGCAACCCCCTACCCCTGGCTTCTGTCACATTGCAGACCCCCTGGGTAAGCATTGCACAGTTCGTACAAGAGTCTCCACTACCCTGCTCGCTGCCCCCCACACAGTCCCCCACCCCCCACACACACACACACACATTTTCTGCTCTGACCCCAACCAACCGCGTTTCAACACACAGCCATTACAGCACCAGGAAGACAAAGGTCAGAAGGTCCTCACTAAAATTCGAGGGTGCTTCGTTTAAATACTGTAAGGCTGCGCAGCGGCACTCTCTGCGTCTGTGTGGCGCAGCGATTAGCGCGCTAGGCGGCAAACCTGGTGACCCGAGTTTGAATCCCGCTCACGGCCAAAAGAAGTGATGATTTTGTAAGCCGGTCTTGGGCCAGCCCTAAGTTAACTTAGCCTCAACTGAGTACCGAACGTGTAAAACATTGCCACTAAGGAGACACGGGCAGCCGGGCGCGTGGCTGGTCACCCTTCTCCTCGTGTGCCGTATCGACCTGCAAGTTTCTTGCTCACGACACCTGACCCCACAGTTTTCCATGGCTATGACCAGGGAAGCTATGAAAAGCTCTCAGCTGTGCTCTGCTTCGGCTGTACTGACAACGAGAGGGCGGTTAAACCGCTCTCCGGATCGCCTGCCATGTTGGAGACATAGTTAGGTTTCCAAAAGTGGATGGCGTCTGCCGTGGAATGAAGTGGATGGTTCCGCAGGGCGGAGGCAAGATTACTCGCCACCATTGCCAACCGCTACAGCATTCATCGTCTCCGTAATGTCCCTACGCTGCGCAAGCGACCATCCGTCGCGCCGCTCTGCGCGTGAATTGCTCACAAGAGCCGCTCTTTCTGGGTAGCCGCGTCGAGCGATCCTCGTCGTTGTCAGGCTGATGGCACCTGCAGCGTGGGAGGCAGAACGTCGCGAAGGAGAGAGGAGGGAACAGTTGACACGGTTTTCCCGAAAGAGCAGGTCTTGAAAGCAATTCTCATTCGTTGACCAGTGAAAATCTAGATCACACTGTTACGTGTGCAGATTACCGAGCGACCCTTGCAGACATCTGATGAAAAATTCTTTTTAAGTTGAATGACCATCACCATTATCGTTGAGCATCATGAGTCCACCCTGGGATGAAGGCCTTCACAAGCTGCCGTCATCTCTCACGATCTCTCGCAATCTGCACTCGAGCTGATTTCATCGCTCCATCTCGGCAGTGGACGTTCTTGGAGACAGATCCCTAGGCCCCTTCCCCTGCCAGAATCCCTTCAAGCGACGTAGTCCGCCCAAGCTCACTCCAATCTCGAATCCACGTGTGCATCCGTTGCTTAATGCCATTCCGAGCATGCATCTCCTTATGGCTCTGTACACATTTTGCGTCTTTTCTTTATTTCGCTGGTGTCATTGTGGTCTCCATCTGCCCTCGATGATACCGGTGTTTTATATAAATATGTATATTTTTCTTCGTTAAGAAACGTTGCATGGCCACTATTGTTACATATTAACCGTTGTGCCTGTTCGTATTATGGTTGTTTCATTGCGCGATCTGTTGGTTGCTGAGAATGTAGATTCAAGGCAGCATAATACGTTATGAGAGAGGCATAATTGATTTGCTTTATCTTTGTAAGATAATTGTTACAAAGCAGTGTTTTTACTGGCTAAGGCCACAGATAAATATGATGAGACGCACTTCAAATGAAGGTGGGATATGAATAGTGCACATTAGTAAATATGTGTATATAATTGGCATTAGATTTGCAGAAAATGTATCCGCATAATTTTGCTTCATGGATCCAAACTCAATCAAGCTCATGTTGGGGGATAATGACTAAATTACATTAGCCTAACTACCGTTTGGTGGCTTACGTGTGTTGTTTGTGAATATGGTAACACAATTCTCCGCCTATTACCGCACAGAGATTATTGTGACGAAATTAAATGTCATAAGCTAGCCTCTTCTCGTGGACAGACAAAAAGGAAACGGTAGAGAGGTTGAAGGTAAAACCACTGTTAATTTAATTACGTGCACAATTAAATCCGTGAGTAGTAATAAACTGTTTAGTCTTAATGTGTGTAGAATGTGATTTGGTTTAGTTTAAAATTTATATTTTTCGAAAAAAATTCTATCGCTCAGCTGTTAAAAAGGCAATTCATTTGAGACACAACTTCATGTTTTTTGTGTATTCTTGGAGTAAAAATGAAAAAAGCGAGCTTTCAGAATTATTTGCTATGCATTAATTTCTTTTTATAACTCGCCTTTTTTGAAAATGTAATTTAAACTTTAAAGTTTTAAGCTTGAAAGCATCACCCAAATTTGACTTCCCATACGTGACGCATGAGAAGTCATTCCTCTCAAATCGTCAAAAATGCTGAATTAAATGGTAGCGACGTCGGTAACTTGTGAAGATTTCAAACTGCAGAAAAGTGTAAAATTTAAATTGAGCCTTATTTAAAATGTAATTGTGCGGAAAGTTGCCAAGCATCATAAAACTGCCTCCTGGTGACTTCCAAACAAAACACTCCTTTCAAGGTTCATTTTAAAAATTGTGGTCTCCCTACTTTTTAACTTTTTCTTTTCACAGACTAAAACTGCAATATGCTGCGCGTGTGAAAGTTGACACAAAGAGGTATTTTACTTGCGGAAGCAACGCGGCATGGCCTGGACAGTAAATCAGATTTTATTCCTGATGAAGCCCTCCCCACAATGTGAGTGATCCAGGGTTCAATGGGAACTTTGTAGGGGTTTTTTTTTAACCCTTTCCGTTATTTCCCCCTATTTTTTTTCTTCCCTCTCTCGTCCTCAGCCACTGAATATTTAAAAACTCCCTTCTCCAGGCACACATTCCGTTCACTTACATTAACGCGAGAATACACCGCTTAAAATGCGCTGTGTATTGACAGAGAACGTGGAATGTTTATTTGAGATGCCATTAATTTGTCAAGCGCGGGATTGTCATTTTCAACGCGGCGCCATGCTGGACAAATGACAGGACCGTGGTTAATGTTCACGGCGCGACCCTGGGCGTGGGTCTGATCATCGCGTGGCAGATGTGGCTCTCCCCGACCCCGGGCGCACAATTAAGAGAAATCCGCAGCGCGACCCAAACCGTGGATCGCGCAGTAACTCTGGCGTCCGTTCCGCTCAGTCGCCGGCCGCATTTCAGATATTCAGCAGGACATCCTCAAAGCCGTCCCACTCACTCACCCGCCCGCCAGCATCGACTTGTGAACATTGGCAATCCATTCCTCCACAGTAGGAAATATAATAACGAGAGGAAGACGTTGGGCGTCACAATATGACTCCACTCGAGATTATGAACGGCTGGGCCACCTCGCGAATCTCAGCGACAGCGGCTCGACAATGCGCTCTCGACGCAAGGCGACAACAATAACAACAAGTTCACGGCGCTACGTTCTGTGCTCCGAGAGCAAATTGTCTCGCAATTCGTCCTCCTATCTCTGTGCCCTCGCCGCATCGCGCTGAAAAAAGTGGCCCCGAGCAAGGATTGCGTCGGTGAGTTTATCCTGGAATAAATGGAGCACGATCTAACAGCAGTAACCACAGTGTATGTGAGGGGGGTCACTAAAGGCCTTGCCACAGAAAAGCCCGTCCATTGTGTTAAGCTACGATTGCCCGATCAATGCCTCTTTTCACCAGGCACCGATTGTTGCCGAAATGAAGTGCGTCTATTGGCCAGCTCACTTTGGGTGAGTTATACGCCCGTCCGACCATGTTTATGGTGCTGTTAATGCAGCGCCTCACCCCGCTCTGCCCTGCTTTCCAGCGCTTCAGTCATTTTAATTGACACGCTTTAGGAATACTGTGGCCCCAGCACCGACATTCATCAATACGTGGACTCTTCGAATGGAACCGCCGCTCAGTCGCCGCTGGTGGTTGTGCGTCGATACGACAGGCGGGGCGGTGGTGCTGCGGTGAACGCGCTTGCGCCTCGAACCCGGCGAACCGAGTTCGATTCCCGCACGCGGTCAACGCCGGTGATTGTTTTTTGAACCGGTTCTGGGATTCCCCTAGGTCGGTTAAGCCTACAACGAGAGCCTGGCGCGCTATGTAAACGTCCCCACTAAGGGAAACACTAACACGGCCGGGTGGGGGGTTTTTTCTCCACCAACCTCACAGTCAGCCGTACTCGCCCTTATAGGTGCTCGCTAACAGCACTTGACCCTACTGTCTCTTAAACCATCCGGGGAGCTATGCCTGTGCGTTGACAAGACTCGCATTGCCCACGTGCCCTCCATCGTGTGTGACACCGCTGCTCACCCCTCTGATTTTACAGCACAATCCTCTCATTGAGGTCGCTGCGCTGCCCTGGGAAATCTGCAAGATTTCTCGGGACATTGCAAGACCTGACATTTCTTTTTTTTTTGTGTCAGCTGCGTAAGAATCATAAGCATACGCCACTGGAGATCGTGCATTTGTGTGTAGTTCTGCGTCGTGCTGGTGAGAGTCACCCACGGTACGCGTCCCGGTGTTTGGTAATAATAATAAAAATTATAATTATTGATCGTTTCAACTCGGACCGTACAGTATTTGCTCGCTCTCGACAACGATGACTGATGCTCGAGGAATCAGACAAACGGGAAATGCAGCCACGCGGTGAGCAGGGACCAACTATTACCCGAGCTATGCGGTTCTATATATATCAAGTTATTATCGACCAATTAATGAGCATTTACACGTGGGGGGGG
>JAZEWT010000006.1:25945042-25955251 GCA_036362905.1 Mordacia mordax | reverse complement strand
GGGGGGGGGAGCGAGAGAGCGAGAGAGCGAGGGGGAGAGAGAGCGCGAGGTGGGCGAGGAGGATCGATGCGCGGAGGTGGCGGTACCTCGTTAGGCCGCCGGTCTCACCTTTTGACCCGCTCGGTTATTAATAAGGCCCGGGCGGTCGAAACCACCCGCCATCCATTACGTTTATGAGTGTTTTATTGAGCCGCTGCGGATGAATTTTTAATGCGGGGGAGCCGCGGGTGCGAATGTGGGAGCCGCCGGTTGCAGGGACAGCTGATGTACGTTACCTCTGCAAGCCCCGGGTGACAAGCACCACTGGTCTCTCGCGCTAGCGCCTTTGTCTCTTCATTACGACCGCCTTAAGGTGGTGATCTTTTTTCGTCTCTCTTTTTTATTTTACTTTAAAGCCATCGAACAGTAAACCACACCGCAAAGTTATGCAAAAAAAGGGTGGAAAATCTCCACAGAGGACATTTATTAACCTAACTCAAATAAAACATTTTCATCTGCTCGACAATGACCTTTTTTTGCTTTAGTCTTTATTGCCACCATTTCGGTTTTTATAATGCGTCTGCCCGTGTGCGTGTGCCCGTGTGCCCGTGTGCGTTGAATGATATTATTTTTTTGGCAAAAATAAAAAAAAGTTGAATGACATTTTTGTCAAATTGTCTCAACTTTTGAAGTGCTGTAAAAGTTCCCTCGCTCTGCGCCATTTGTTGTTGAAAATGTTTACATATGTACGTGTTAGTTGTTATCAAATTGCTTTCGCCCAGAAACACACAACTGAATATATATTGAACATATACTGCACCTAATATATGTTGGTTCCAAGAGAGTACGATTTAATCATGTAATTTCTGTTAAATGTCCAATTCAGATTAAAATAATTTTACAATGATGACTGCTTTCAAAAGCGGCTCTTTAAAGATGGCCGCGTGTCGAGTGTGACAATCACAAGCACTCAGTGGTCACATAAATCCTGAGGATGCCTCCAACGTGGGAGGCGAAACGTCGCGAAGGAGAGAGGGGAGCGAATGACGCGGTTATCCCGAAAGAGTAGCTTTTTGAAGCAATCATTATATATCGAGCCTTGAGATCTTACATCGGTAACTTGACAATGTTAAAACCATTATTATTAAATTCACCGTAGGTGTCACTGGGTCGATTTCACTATAGATTACTGAGAGGTGACGTTGACTTGCAGAGACCGTCATCCAGCAGTGGATTAACCATGACGGATGATGACAACGAACGTGAACTTTAGAAGCCATCATCTCCGACGTGGCAGTGCCCATTGTGCGTCTCAATCGCGACAGTCTTGCGAGTCTGAGACCATCTCGCCCTCTCCACTCTCTCTCTCTCTCCCTCCCTCCCTCCGTCTGCTTTCCATCTCCGGGCCAATTCGCGGCGTCCTCTTGCCACCAATAATTCATCGGCAGAGTTATGGGTGACCCGGAAGAGTCCTGCCGGCCACTTGCGCGCTGCCGCCCGAGATGTGAGCCCAGACAAATGGGTGTGATTTAGACCGTGAGCGGCGAGGCTCGAAAGAAACCCGCTCATCTGTCGCGAGATGATCCCCACCTGCCTCCTGGCCAACGCCACCCTGCGTCCACTCCCACTAATCCCCTCCCCGCCGCCGCGCACAGCCCACGAAACCTCCCTCCTCCGTCTCCTCCTCGCTGCCCTCATCCCTCCTCGTCATCCTCTCATTATCGCGATCCGTAAACATTTGCCTCATCCACAAAACACACACACGCGTGCGCTGAGAAGCATTAGCTTTGCATTCGAGCAGCTGCACCTTGCTGAATAGAAATTCAGAATGTGTTGTTTTGTTTCAGTAATATGATAATGTCGGAGGCGGTTTAAATACGCCTTTAAAATATATTTTTACACCAAAATACATAAAAAAAAAACCCAGTTTCAAGTTGCGTCTATTTCGGCCCTTGTTATCAAAATGTGAACAAGTCATAATTACCCTCAAAATGAGTAACATTAAAGGCTGCCTGCTGACAATTTCAATCCATTGCTGTGGTTTTGTGATTAGTGGCCGGGCCAGATACACGGGCACCGCTCTGCACGAGAACTCAACAACAAAGAGCCTCTCTCGGGTGCTTGTGATGAAACGCAAAACGTGGCATGAGGCGTCCGCCTCCTTGTTTGAGCCGGCATTCAAAAACCCGCTCAGTGGTATTGATTGTCCTGGCATAAGTGGCAATTTAAGAACTTAAATTACCGCGTCGCAGGAATCGCTCTGAAGGTTAAGTGCACGAGCCGGCTGTTTACACGAGCCGAGTTAGATGGCCGGGGTCGTGCTCTTGATTCTCCAAAGACAACAAGCCGCATCTACCCGCCGCCGCCGCCGCCGCCTTGAAACGAGTCTCACGCTCGCTGCGGCTCGGGGCGGGGGGGTAGAGGGGGGGGGGGAGCCTGGCGGCTGACGACCTGCGGGGAAGGTGCCCGTGAGTCTCGGCGGCTCGCGGCTCCTGCGGAAACGGGCGTCGGGCGTTCGATCGGCCCTAATGCTCGGCCCCGGCTGATGCTCCGGAGCCACCGGACCACGCTACCGCCGGCCACGAGTTTGGCGTCAAATTAAAAAAAAAATTCTGTCAAAATCAATTGTTTTGTATCGACAAGCGCTGCCATTTTTTTTCTGTTCTAACCCACGCCGTGATTTACAGTTTTCCGCCTTTCGCCTCCGTTCTCCAGACCGACGGCAGACTGTAATTAGCGGTCGTGCCGAAAGCTAATTGCGGAGACGGACAGAAAAGGTGCCTTGGCACCCACAGCCCTCCCCACCCACCACCCACCTCCTCCCCGGCGCACGCACGGAACACTCCCACGCAGCCCGCACCCACGGACGCGCCTGCCTCGCATAATTGGCGGGTTGTGGTCATTTGTCACGATCCGCCACGGCTGGCATCGATGTTACACATGTAGGAGTGAAGTGTTTGTTTTACACTGTCACGGGCCATTGCCTCGCTATATTGAGACTGACGTCGGGCCGAGCCGACTTTTAAAAGGTTTGTTTGCGCTTCCGCGGAGAGGGGGGGGGGCGCGCACGCTTTTACGCGAGGAGCCGAGCCACGCGTTGCGCACGAGAGGCCGCGGCGTTGCCCGGAGGGCCCCGGGGTAGTGGACACGAGCCGCCCCTTCCCTTACCCGAAGGTAACCGCAGGCAACCGCCCCCGTCTCCCACCTCGCGTCGGAGACTGACGGGAAACGCGGTTTATGCTCATCTCGTCTCATTGTCAGAAACCGCTTAGTCCTGCAACAGGGTCGCGGTGAGCCGGAGCCTATCCCGGCAGACACAGGGCGCAAGGCAGGGATATACCCACGATGGGACGCCAGTCCATCACCAGGCACTAAGGGCAATTTAGCCTGCAAGCCAATTAACCTATGCATCAGCGTGTTTTTTTTTTGGACTGTCGGAGGAAACCGGAGTGCCCGGCGAAAACCGACGCGGACACGGGGAGAGAACTCGCAAACTCCCACACAGAAAGCAGCGCCCGAGCCGAGATTCGAACCCGGGCCCTTCTTGCTGTGAGGAGGAGGCGACAGCGCTAGCCACGGGGCCACCGCGCCGCCGTTCACGCGCCACGGCTTCATGCCGAAGCGGCTCGATGGCTCGCTTTGGACCAAAGGTTGACTCTCGTTTCGAGTTGCTCCGGTTCGCCAACTCGAATCGTCGCAATTTAATAAACGCACGACTTCTCGGCGATGCGGGCGGCTGCGGCATTAACCATGACGCGCACGTACTTGGCGGCCGGTGTGTATTTATAAAGCAGGCGCTACACAGATGCATTTGCAATATGTGTCTGGAGAATATATAATGCATACGTACCACTTAATGTTTTATTTAGGCTAGATAAATAACCAAACAGGCACGGAGTGGTGGCGCATCGCTTCGCACTCCGCACTTTGAAACCCGAGAACTGAGTTGTATTCTCGGCCATGGATACACAGCGCGGAGAGCGATGTCTCCACCGCTCCGCCAATTTGCACTGCCCAGCATGGTGAAGTATGGTCAAACAACCCCGATGAATGACCACAGAGCTGGGAAAAGGTCGTCATCCGGCGGCGGCTTTGAAAAAGTGCCCTGAATTCAAATGCAATGTCTCTTGAAATGACAGAGAAACGCTAACACAATGCCATCGTGTGCACTTGCGGTTAAACGTGTCTCTGAAGTGGTTTTTGAATTGTGAGCGCACACGGCAATTGCGTTGAGCATTAGCGCCAACGTTAGTAACACGAATTTTTCAAAGTCGCGTCATCGCTGGCTCTGCCAAGAGCCTTCAGATGATCGAGCGAGTGAGCGATGCGCCAGAGGATTTCGGCGGCTCGCTCTCTCCCTCTCTCTCTCTCCGTCTCCTTTTTTTCCCTCTCCATCTCCGCGTGTGCCAAAGGTGCGAGATGCATCACTAGGCCACATCAGCAGTGGGTGACCCTTTCATCTCGACACAAGGCTCGTCCTTGCCTGGCGTTCGATGACTTATTGACACCCGCGCCTGCGCGAATGGTAATCAGCCAATTAGCCGGGAATCGCCGTGCAGACGAGAGCCCGAATAATGAATGGGGTCTCACTACCCTCCCTCTCCGCCCCCCCAAAAAAAAATCGACACCAATTTTTTTTTGTATTCACCCCCAACACCTCCCCCTCCTCCTCCCCCCCCCCAACTCGTTAATGTCGCGTGCAGCTTTATGGAAGGCTGTCAGAAGCATTCGCTTAAAGAATGAGAAATTGACAGAGGCCGGAGTAAGGTATTTTTGTTGTTGTTCCTCCCCTCTTCCCTACCCTCCACCGCACTTCTAACCTCCACCGCCTCCTCCTCCTCCTCCGTTGCTTTGAAAAGCGGCGTGTAACATGCAATGGGGGCCGAGATAAGCAGCACCAATTGCTATCATCGCTTCATTTGGCCCATCTTGATGAGTATAGATTAAAGCTCTATGTTTGGGCGAGCACTCTTTTTTTTTAAATCCTTCCCAACCGTCTTCTCTCTGGTTCCTTCTGTTCTACGGACGGAGTGTGAGCGAGCGAGCGAAACACGTGGACCGGGGTGGAAGAGGGGGGGGATGAATCGGTCTGGGAATAGCGTGCAAAAATTAAATTAGGCAGAGACCACACCCTCGGTTGGAGATGATAACCTTGCCTGCAGGACTATTGATCCGCCTCTGCTCTATCGCGAGTGGTGGCGGAGGGGTTGGGCTGGGCTTTGGGGCACAACATCGCATTGCAAGGCCGGTGTCTGGAGCATGGCAATTAGTCTGCGTAACCGATCGTACCGCAGGTGACTCAAAGCCGCCTCTGTTCGCCTCGTGTTACGAGCCTGAGTGCTGATTTTTTGTTGTTGCTTTTTTTTGCACCGTGACCGAACGTTTGTGGGTTGTTTCATTTTTCATCCACTCGTTATCAGTCGCAGCTTAATCCTGTACGGGAGAGGTGTTCGTAATCTTTGCCCCCACATTCCCCTCCCCCCGCCCCTGCAAGGCCCGCTTGGCCAAGCTGGGTCTGGTCTCCTCGGACCACCAGGTGGCACTCGCGGCCCACTCATGGGTCGCGTGAAAAAGTCACACACAAAGGCACCCAACCGAGAAATCAAACCCGAACATTCTTGCTGTGAGGCTGCAGCGCTACTCACTGTGCCACTGCGCTCATGTGTGTTTTTTAATTCATAATTCATACCTCTTGCCAATACACTGCTGGATGAGGACCGCCCCATCTCGGTCATTCTTTTGGGATTTGTTTCGCTATACTTTACAATGCTGGCCAGTGAATGGTAGCAACGTGCAGAATCTCGAAACTGGTTCAGATATAACTCTACTGATTTGAGCCATGCCCAGGTATCAAACTCAGGTTTCTAGAAGCACTGTGGTACCCGCTCCACCATCAGACCTTCAAATAGTCGAGACTGATACCGGGAATGTGTGTGGTCGAGGTCATCTTGAACTGTAAATTATGGTTATGTAAAAATGTTGCTCTATTTCAGAGCAAATTGAATCTTGTTGCTGTGTCCAGGTCACATCAGATATATATATCAACATCACCGATGCCAATTTCACGGTTATTTCAAGAAATGTATGTTTTTAAATGAGCATTTAGGTTACATTCAGCTTTTGTGGTATGATACAGAATTCAATTATTGACTGATCATTGTTACCTACTGATAAAGTACAAATCGGTTATTATTTAAATCTTGTTGTAACCCGTTTAAACGGCTGCTAGCCAGGTTGACCTAGATTGGCTCGGTTGCCTCACAATGCTGAAAGTATCGGAACAGGATTTTACAGCCGGATGCCCTTCATGACGCCGGGCCCTTATCGTCGGAGGGACTTCGGATGGTTATTTATCGGGAACCTCCCCCTCCCCCCCCAGACCTGTTCACCAAGGGAGATACCA
The DNA here is from genome assembly GCA_036362905.1 of Mordacia mordax. NCBI lineage: Eukaryota > Metazoa > Chordata > Hyperoartia > Petromyzontiformes > Petromyzontidae > Mordacia > Mordacia mordax. Next base: position 25,948,869 of record JAZEWT010000006.1, on the reverse strand, counting down.
GCAGGAGCGCTAGACCTCACGTGACATAGCTCTGGGCTACATTGGAACACGTTAATCGCTCCACGATAAGAAGGTTACGATCCAATGGGGGAAAGATAGTTATTCTTGTAAACTAGAGAACCCAGCCATTCTCAAGTCACCAATAGATTTAGGCACGGCCATACTTCACCATGCTGGTCAGTGTAAGCTGCAAAAGGGGACGTAATTTGCTACCTTACGACTGACAAATGCCGCGTCTATGGGTTCAGCACCACTAGCACGCCTTAGTTATTGTTATTTAATACTGCAGTGCAAAAATACACGTAACACATTATTCACAGACAAGAGATACTTTAATTAAATATTGTGTAAAATGCAACACTTTTTATACAGTCCAAATTTTTTTTGTGTTTTTTTTTAGGGAGAAAATGTACATTTAAAGTAACATATTGATAACATTTTCAACGTATCTGACCATGTCTGAAATAGCGAACCGTTGACTAAAAGTGATAGCATAGTGACGATGGTGCGACGGGTGCTGAATTCTATCAGTGGGCTTGGCAATCCACAGGCTTCTGTGGCCCAGTTTATCTGGGGAGAGGGTGGGTTGTTGAACGTCGAAAATGTACAGCCAGATATCGAGAAAACCGGATGCTTATCAATAAACACAGCACTTAGAAGGAAAAAAACCACGTAAAAATGGGACAATTTGGCGTAAAGAATATTTTGTTGTTTGTTTAAATGCCAGCGTCAAAACAACGCATTCTGTTTAGACGATAAAGATCCCCTTCAAAAACCTGCCGTTGTCATCGTTCTTTGCAATCATTGGCGTCTCGTCGCATTTATCCGCTGAATAGAAAATTAAACGTTGCATTAAACGTGACTTCGTGTTGGCACTCATATCCAAATATGGAAAGGGACAGCGTATACATGACAATACACCCCCTCCTCTTTGCCACAAAAATAAACAAAACAGGCATTCAAAAAAATGTCTCAAATTATCAGACAATATATTAATGTGCTGAACCGCGTTGCAATTCTCAATATCGTCGTCATTTTCATTTTAGTCTAATTATTGCACGGCAGAGAATATGAAGTTAGCCTTAGTGTTGGGGGATGTTAACATTTTTTAAATTTTAAATAAAACGACAAGGTATAATTGATTACACTGGTATATAACATGAATTTACAAAATTCTCATATTAACACACAGATATGAATAGTTAAGTGGCACTATCGATTAAAAATCAAAATCAAAAGGCACATTCTATTAAAAGCACACGCTGTCCCTTTGAAGACATTAAAAAAAACCTTCAATGTGCCACCGATCCTGTGAATTTGTTTGTCATTACTATTTAATGGCAGCCTCAAACCTTGATCAAACACTTTCACAACAAATCATTAAACATAAGAAAAAAATTACAAAAATAAACATTGACTTTTTGTACGCACGGGCATATCTGTGCAAGTCGCGTTGGCTACAAGTTTACGGATATGGCAAAAAACGAATGAGACTCACAGAAATCTATACAGGTCGGGACTACCACTGAAATCATTGAAAAATGGTTCATGCGATTTTTTTTTGAATATCCTCGATAACTTTTTTTTAAAAGTTTTTCTGTGTTTACTTGTGTGTGTGTGTGCGTTCGTTTTCTTAATTACACTGCTACGTTTCGGCTAATATAAGCGATAAAACGTGTGCTACAAAAAGAAAAAACTCAACGAACCTCACAGTTTGCGCTGACCACTGAGAGATAAATACATTATGTATAAAGGTTATTTTACAAACAAACAAACAAAAACGTGACTCGTGCTGTTTTAAGAGGAAGGAAGGAAAAATAAAGTTTATATAACACGATTAAGACTTTCTTTTTGATCTCCCCGTCAAAAAAGTGAGCACGTAGAGAACACAACTGTGTATTTCTCTGGTCTCGCTTCGATAAACGCAGCACAACCGTATATTTTAAGACATCGAAGTATAAATATTGAGCTACCACTGTTTTTATTTTTTAAGTCGAAAAATCACCAAACTACGAAGCTATGGTCAAAAGCACACTACGAGAAAAATAAAAAATAAACGGCGAGGGGGAAATGGGGGAGGTGGAGGAGTAGGGCGAGAGAGAGAGGAGAGAGAGAGAGAGCTAAAGGGGGGAAATAAAGATTACTAGTACCAGGTCAAATACTTGACAAAACCTACGCCAACGAGCCAGAGGTTATCACTACTGTACAGAGCTTGCAGAACAAGATTGTTAAGTATTTCATTTCAAAGGAAGCTCTAAAGTAATCACCGAATTTCCTTCACACGGCAAAAGTGTTATTGTCACTTATTTTTCGCATCTTCTTTTCATTTCTTTTTTCCTTTCAAACCCATTTTTTTTTTGTTAAAATTTATTTTCCCAAGCACTGTGCTTTTGAAGGCAAGACACACGCGGGCGCGTACACGCGGGCGCGTACACGCATACACGAAGTTTATATAGCATTCACAATTTCTATTCGTTTTTTGTCTTCAAGGATTTTACTATAATACAGAGAGTGATTATTCGAAGATTCCCAAGCCCCATTTTTTTTTTACATACTTATCAACGTTTCTAATTCTCTCGGGTCTCAAGTGTTGCTTGCTTACAAGCCACGTGCTTTGGAACGCGCCACGATGCATCTGACCGACGATGCATCTGACCGTACAAATGTTCTTCGTGACCAGCGGCGCTGTGGCCGCAATTTCCGATTTTGCAAAACATCACCGATGCAGCTACGAAACAAAAAACATCGACGCGTTCCACGATTTACTTTTCTTAAAATCTGTACCCGGAACTTCGTAGAAAAAAAAAACGCCCATCATTTTGTTACAATTCTCTAAAACAAACGTTTCACATTTGTCGAATTGTGTTTTAGCGAACAACGTTCGTGTTTGATTTCCTGTGCCACGTTTTAGATACTACGATAGCCACATAGATGTGACATGCCACCAGACATAGAAACCGGACACGCTAAAGTTTATGTTGCTTACACCCTGACGCAGTACTCTATGTAAAATGCACGTTCGCGCTACAGAAGGTTTGTGTGCAACTGCTGTATTGTTGTAAAATCATGGCCCTTCCTGTGAGCGGTTTCCAAAGTTTATAGCATCGTCACGGCGGTCATATTTTTACCAAAGCGTGGCTTGTGGGCAAACGACATCGCAGACCGAATTTCCCTGCTTTAAAAAAAGAAATAAAATTAACGGAACGAAAAAGGGTCTCTCCCTTTTTTCTGTCGTTCCTTTAAAAGCAAAACGCGTCATCTTTACAAACGCTAAAAAACACACCAAATGTGAATCGCTGGACAAAACATCCGTTCACATTTATGTTCCTTTGTCTCTCTCCATCCTAGCATTCCTGATCCATGAACTTACTCCGTTCATAAAACGTCAGACTACAAGCTAGGACAAAACGTTGTACCTCGACAGTGCGCAAGAAAACGAGGGCCACTGTATGTGGTTTGTTTTATTGTTGGAGGTTTCATGCTCGCTCGCTCGTATTTTTTTTTTACATTTTCTTAATATTTCGTTAGCATCATCACTACGTCATAACTTCGACGTTACATGTAGAAGTTTTCCCTTCATTCACGTGGTCGTCTTTAGAGTTCACACAAGGCCTTGAAGGAACTTTTTGTTTTAATATCTTCTCCCCCTCGCGTGAACTTTTGTTTTTAATTATCGCCCTTTGCCCGCTGTTGTTGTTGTTGTTGTTGTTTTATTTCCTCTTTCGCCGACGTCGTCATCACAGCGCCGAGCGGTTCTTGTTCGCGACGAACGATCGCTGACTTGCACAAGTTCCTTATAAACTGTTGGGGGTGGGCCCATTGTGGAC
>JAZEWT010000006.1:25825313-25840256 GCA_036362905.1 Mordacia mordax | reverse complement strand
CCCTCCTCCTCCCCCCCCGCTAGCCCTCTACCCCCAGCACCACGGTCAGCGGCCGTTGACTGACGCCGCGGGGCAGCGCCGCCGCACGCCGCTCACCGAGAGAGCCTCCCCCGTACGCGGCGGCAGCCGCCGGCGGGCGAGCGAGCGAGCGAGCCCGGCATCAATGAGACATCGACGACGGGGTCAGTCCCTCAATCTCTTCCAAGCACTGATGCGCGTTACAAATTCAGCGGGCGCGTCCTCCGACGGCACGGCGCGTGTGCATTAAAGCTAATCTGTTTGCCTTGGAGGTGGGAAGCGGTTTGGCCACTCCGCACTCGAGCAGTTTAACTTCTGCATCGCTCGTCGCTCTTCCCGAGCCGCTGCTCGCCCTGCTAGGCCGTCGATGAGCGTTGAGCAGAGCTTGCCCTGCTCTCGTTGCCGGTTACCGCATTAGGGAAACACCCCACTGGGCATTGGGCAAGAGAGCCGCGCGCTTATTTATTTCCTTCATCTTTTCTTTTCCAATTTAACGGGTAAAGGAGGGGGGGGGGGAAGGCTGCGATGAAATCGATTGCGATCAAATTAATTTCAGACCATTATCGGCTCGCGAGCGCGGGTGGCCACTGCCGCCGCCGCTACCGCAGCCGCCGCCGCGCCACTTTGCAGGACAGAGTTCGTGATGGTTCTGTCTCGGCGCCACCGAGCGCATTGTCACCGTGTGCGGTCGCTTGCCGGCCGAGGACCGCTCAGCCCGGCTGCCCCCTCCCCACCCCCGGTGGGATCTCCTCTCCCGGGGAAGTCGCTTTCCCCGTGGCACACAAATGTCAAACATTACAGAGCCACTCTCCTGCTCAGCCATTCCCTTCCATAGATAAAAAAAAGGTTTCGATTAACTCTTGGGAAGAGTGTAAGCGCCACTGGATTACTGCGGTTGTTACGGGGTCCATTACTGCTGGATAAAAGCGCCGCACAGCAGTAATAAACCCGCTTGCCCTTTAGCTATTTGCTTCAATTCAATCAACGCTGCTTTGGTAAAAATAATCCAAAAAATTGGACTTCGATTTTCAAATTCATTCATTTTCGGTCACCGCTTATTCCTGTAGAGAGTCGCAAAAAAGGCCAGGGGCCATTCCTGGTAGCAGCGGGGCACAAAGTAGGGGTATACCCAGTTAAGGATGCCAGTCTGTCACAAGGCACTGAAGAAATTTAGTCGGCAGGTCAATTAAACTCGGTAGCAGAATCGTGTCTCCGGACAATGGGAGGAAACTGGAGCACTTGGCAAAAATCAAAGTGAACACATCGATCACGTGCATGCTCATCATGTGTATAAATATATATTCTCAAAAAAAATGTGACTGAAAGAACGCGCGATTTAGTTCGTGTGACAGCCAGAGGTGGAAATAAGAGCGACAACGTTCCTCTCGCAGTGGTCTATTGTGGGGAGCGGTGGCGCAGCGGTTAGCGCGCTCGGCTACAAACCCGCCGACCCCGAGTTCGAATCCCGCTCACGGCCAACATCAGTGACGATTTTCTGGACTGGTCCTGGGCCTCCCGTAGGTTGACTCAGCCTGAAATGAGAACCAGGTGCAATGTGAAAATATTGCCACTTGGGAGACAAAGGCGGCCGGGCGTGGTGTTGGTCACCCACCCCTTTGTGTGCCGTGTCGACCTTCATAGGTGCTCGCTAATGGCACTTGACCCTACAGTCTATTAAGGCTCTATGGGGGATCTATGTCTTTGGCCTATTGTGAGGTCGGCCCGATTTGCGAGGTCCTCACCGCGGCTGCCGCTCGTGATGATGGATGAGTCCGTGGGACCCGATTGTCGGTGCAACGCGACGGTTTAACTTTTGCGAGCGGTAACGCTTAATTAAAAATATCACACAGCGTGACAAGACGTGTGAGTTATATGCCACGCGGGCCGTGGCAGGATTTTGGGAGCGTGTGGCCAATATGGCCCACGAATATTTCACCTTTGTGATGATACCTGCCATGAAGTTGTATTTAGATGTAAGATAGAGCCGAGGCGTTTCTTGGTTGCAGATCTTGGCAACATTGAAAAAGTTACGGGACAGATTCGTAACCTGTGCTCCGCTTGTCGTTGTGAGCGTCACTCCTCTGCCCTCCATTGATGTTGGATGGCGAATGACTCCAACTGCCCCATAGCATCCTTCACAGCCCTCCTCCAGAGGCCGATCTTGACACCGGTGGTACCAGTGTTTAATAAATCCATTCACCTCCAGGTTCTCCTGTGCCAAACCAGTCCATCTCTTCTCTGGTCTGTGCCGCTTCAGTTTATTCACCTCCATCCGGCCAAACAGAAGCTGCTTGGGCTTGCAGTGGCTGGGCATGCGGGCTACATGAATCAGCCACTGCACCCTTGCCTGCCGGAGGAGCTCACCAATGGGACTTTGCCCAGAACTTTCGAGAATGTGTGCTCTAAAACAATCCAACCTGGTTAAGCACAGAGTGGATCATAGGCAGGGCAGATGGAAAGCTTTGAAATTGTGCATATGCTCTGCTACCGGGGTCCATGTCTTGGAAGCATATATAACCGACTGATGAGAACAGATGCAATCAGAGAGACCAGAGGTCATGACTGCTAACAAAACCCGAAGCTTCGTGTGAATCGACAGATTAGGCAGCTTCCACAGAACGTTATGTAGTCGATGAAACGATAATGCCACCCGACTGAATCGGAGCGAGACCTCCACTGCCAAACGGAATAAGCCATAAGCAATGCATAGGTATGGAAACTTCTCCACTCTTCCAACAATTACCCATCACTCATTGACAGTTGAGGGGGAGATGTACTTGATGGCATAAAATACCCAGCCAGGTATTTGGTTTTCGAGGGGGCAATGGTAAGACCCCACCTCATTGTGGCAGAGCTCCCAACTCCTGCTCAGAGTGAGCGGAAAATTATTAAATCGTTGGCATAAATAACATGGTTGGACAACAGAGAGCCATTCTTTGACTGCACCGAGCATCAATCAGCCTCCCGTTGTACCTGTACCAGATAAATTTCCACTGGAACATCTATGGAAAGCCTCTTAAAATGCGTGGTCAAAAAAGATGCGGATTAATGTAGGAGTCAGAGGGCATCCCTGTCGGACCCCAAAGTGAACAGGGAATGACTCTGACTCCTGGCCAGGTAGCTTTACCCGAGCTTGTCCACCATCATGAAGGTCCTTAATGGCAGTGAGTAAAGAATCAGGGGCCAAAAGGCATGACGATCAACCCATAATCCTGGCCTATCAAAGCATAGGAAGGCTTCACCAGGTCAAGAATGCAGAGATGCGGGTGAGGTTAGAATTCCCTACACCTGTGCTGTAGCAGCCCGATAGAGAATATGCCGTTTGTAGAGGACTGCCCCGGCCTGACACCACACTGGGGTGTTTTTCTGAGTTCAATTTGTCTGTTCTCCCCGTCTGTATGGATTTTTGCCAGGAACTCCGGTTTCTTCCCAATCCAAAAATACACTACTACTACCTAAAACAATTGTCGTCCTGCTGACGAAACTGCCCCGGTACCCTGCGATAAACTTGCATCCCATCCCTAGTATAACCCTACCATGCGCCGTGTCTGGCATGACGGGCTCTGACTCACCATAACCCGACACAAAATGAAATGGGGCCCCGACAACAAACACACATGTGTAGTGAAACTGATAAAATGGCATCTTTTCAATCCAAGAATGAAGCAAACGCCTCCGACGCCTTCGTTCGGGAGACTTTAGCGGGAGGACGTTTTGTGGATGAGCGAATGCGCGCGCATGGGTTCAGGTGTGCCGTAAAATGGGCCACTCTTCCGAGACGATAGTCGCGTGATAATGCGCGTGAAGTTTCCTCGAGCCAGCGCGCCGGATTCGTCCGGAGCAGCAGCTGGAGCCTCAGCTTGAGCGCAGATGTGAGGGGTCTTCCGCAAGTGAAGACCACGGGGCTAACTATACCGCGCGCGTGTGGGTGGCCACAGGAGAGGGGGACGGGAGAATGGGGGGGGGTGGGGGGTGGTGAGATAAAATGAGCGAGCGAGCATCACTGTGGGGTGTACAGAGAGAGAGAGCGCGAGAGAGAGAGAGCGCAACGCTCTAGCAATTGCATCGATGTCGCTGCCCGCTTTGTGAATTGAAAGAAACAAATGCATTGACAGCGATACCTTAATACACTCACATGCCTCTTTGGAGACAAGTGCTTTTCAAATGACACCGTCGTGTTGTGGCCAGCGCGGGAAACGCACCGATGCAAGAGTGACTGGATGGAGCGTGTGCTCTGCGCACGTGTCGGCCAACACGTGCGCCTAGAAGTCTGCGGATCGCTGTAACTGGAAGGAATCACCGGTGAGAGCGGCTCGTAGAATCCCCTAAGCAGGGGTCGAGTCTGCATCGTGCTTTGTAGAGGTTGACTCGAGGTTTACAAGCGATTGTTAGAGGCTACCGCGGGGCTATGCTCTGGACATGGGGAGGAAGCGTGTAATAATGCACTGTTGTATTGCACTTCTGTGCTCCTCGGGTTGTGCTGCCCGCCGTCACCAACCCACGCTCATTGGCACGGTGAAGTAACGGTCAGACAAATCCCCCCCCCCGTCCCCCCGCGGCAGGCGCGCGCGAACGCCGTCACGCAGCAGTCGATCGACTCAAGGGCTGAATGTGGAACCAAGCCCCCAGGGCTCGTCACGCTAAGACAGACTTGGGCCGCCACGAGTGCCCTACTCTGCCAAAGCAAACGCAGACTGAGCCGGGTGGTTAGAGCCACGGGTGGGGGGGTCTGGTGTTGCCCACACCGCTCCTCTCCTGCCCATGCTGTGATGGCCTTTTTAAAGGTGCTTGCTTACAGCACTTTTCCCAAGCAGCCTAATGAGGGGTTGTGGGTTTTTTTTTGGTAGTGCACGGACTCCGCAAGGCTATACCTCGTGATATTTTCAAATTAAATCCCGCACGCCACCGAGGGAATATTGGGGGAATTTATGGAGCGCAGAAGTGTCACTTCTCGCCCACCTGCTCCTCGGGGTCATATTTAGGGATGATCCAGACAGCGCCGCTTTAAGGTTCGTCTCAGGAGGTGCGGCGGTATTTTCGAAGTGAGGAGAACAATCTTTATTTACGATGGGTGCTCAGCAAAGCTCTTATTTCGGGATGGCCGCGTCAAGCACTCCTCGTCTCTCGTCCGCGACGTTTCGCCTCCCAAGTTAGAGGCGACTGAGCGCTAAGTTTGACTGTGCCGGGTTATACTTAGCTCGACGACACATATTTAGCGCTTCAAGTTTGGCACTCGACACAGCACGCCCGAGGATGCCTCCAACGCGCGGTGGCGGAACGCCGCGACGGAGAGCGAGAGAGAGGGGGGGAGCGCTCGACACGGCCGTCCACGGAGAGCATCTCACGGCGGCAATTCTCACGCGCAGAACGGTGAAAACCTCCAGCGGTAGAGGTCCAGACATTGACGCCGTTTGGGCCACACCACGGCATCGGCTGCGTCGCCCAAGAACCGCCCCGGCGTCACCCGCTCGGCGCCGGTAACGGGCGGCCGCCGGGCGGCCGCACGGCCCGCGGTTCGTTCCGCCGTCGCGAGCGGGGGCGCAAGGACCGGAGAGGGGGGGGGGAGAGAGGCGTTAATCGGATATTTCAGGGGACATGCGCACGTCGGGAAAATATCATCGATTTGCCACTTCCAATGCGCGGCCAATCATCGATGAGCGTTGGCGGTTTTATTGTTTTCCTCTTGCCTTTGTCTCCAAGCGGCACGGTGCTTTCAGCGGCTTTCATTGTCATTTGCAGGCACATGAAAGTGGCGGCTAATCAGGGTGGGTAATTTATAAAGATTAAAGGCAAGACAAGGCTCACCCCTTCCTTGTGATCAGACAGCTGCCTCTCTCTGCAGGGGACCACTTTTTTCATCTCCTCCTTTTATTTTCTAATAGGTTAATCAGAAATTCCGTCACATGGTAAAAAAAACCCCACGTATTTAAAACAACTTTAATAAAGAGCAGGCTGTTCAGAACGAAAAATTTCAAAAAAAATATTTGAAAATTTTCAAGCGCCCGATGAGCAACTCATTTCTTTATTATTTGTTTGCTTTTCTCTTTGCGTTCCCCTTCCCCCAGTAGGAACTGAATTTATATTCCGGGGATGGAATAGGTGGGACGTGTCTCTGCGTTCGTAGTCTATTCGGCAGAGCTACCGTATTTGCAGACCACTTGCTGCGCGCTGGCCCATTACTGAATGATGTTTCCTTTGGTAAACCCAGCAGGAGGAAAATTAGGCAGGTGGACCAAAGGGAAGGGGAATCACAAGATGCTAAGTACCATATTGTTTTTTTTTCATAAAATCCCTGACCGTACATATTCTTTATCGCAAATGTGTTTGTGCAGCAATTGTGCAATGTTGCTAAGTTAACTCCTGCGGTGCCCCGTCCATTGAAAGCGCTTGCGCGGATATTTGAGGATATTAGCGGAACGCTTAGCGCGCGCGCTACTGGACAATTCAAGGAAAATCCGGCTTGATAAGAGGGTATATATACGACATTGAGAGTTTGCGCCAACTGCCGTTAATCTACATTGCGCTAGTCACCCACGTTTATTTTTTCAGAATCAAATGACCGAAATGGCTGAATACGCCACGGTAAATTCTTAACAAAACATATTAAACGTGAATACATCCTAGGTCTTAACGGCGTAAATTTCTTTAAATAATAATAATAAATGCTTCTTCGCACCGCTGGCCCGCATCATCTTGCTCTCGCGAGCTCACGCTGAAGAACGCAAAAGAGCGCGCGTGTGCACGCACGCACGCACGCGTATACGCACGCACGCGCGTGTACGCGTGCACAAAGCACACGCGCGCACAGCGAGCACTGTCACTGGGAAGAGGTCACTCTGAAATCCCTGCTGATTTATCACTCATTACTGGCAAAACAGAGCGCTCATTAAACTGCCAGTGCCTCTCCCCGTAGGCCGGCCTGCCAAGCCGCTAAATAAGGCAGCAGATGGACGGCTATTTAGGTAAACAAGGCGGCCTGGCCACCGATGCACCTCCTAGGCCTTCCTTTCAAACAACCGCACTCTAAATCTTGCGAGGGAATTGCACGGGCACCGAGACCGGATCCCGCACCGCGGTCGCGTGGCCCTTTCATTTGAGCGAGATATTTCTGAAGGCCTCCCGCTTCAACGATGCGCTTCGTGGATATTGGCATCTGCAACAAAAGGTGCGCTCTGTGTCTGAAGGAACGTTTCGCGGGGCATAATGCCTGGAATAAAAAGCGCGCTGCTGTAGTAAACAAACGAAAAATGTCATATTTAGTTTTTTTTTAATCGTATTTGGGCGTGCGTCAGCCACTTCCACAGAGACTGCGCTGTCAGCTTTGCACAGCGCCACTTTATGAAGTGCCAGTGGCACCCATAAAATTGTGATACGGCACGCACCTTACGATCTTGGCGTGACGAGGGCCGACAAATGCCACCGTTGTGAGGGATGCTTTGACAAGTGAGAGTTGCCACCTTTGAGTTGCGCTCGAATGGGAAATATCCTGAAGAAGGGCGGCACGGTGGTGGCCCAGTGGGTTCGAATCTCGGCTCGGGTGCCTTTCTCTGTGGAGTTTGCGAGTTCTCTCCCCGTATCCGCGTGGGTTTTCGTCGGGTACTCCGGTTTCCTCCCACTGTCAAAAAAAACATGCCGCTGCATAGGTTAATTGGCTTGCAGACTAAATTGCCCTCAGTGCCCGGTGATGGACTTGCGTTCCATCGTGGGTAAATCCTTGCCTTTCCCCCTGTGTCTGCCGGGATAGGATCCGGCTCACCGCGACCCTGTAGAGGACTAAGCGGTTTTTGACAGTGAGATGAGATGAATATCCTGATGGAAAATGCCCGAAGAGGGGAGACCTGCAAGCAACTGCACTCTCTCCAGCAGCGTATTGTCACGCAACTAAACAAACCAAACAATGGCTTTCGTAAATGAGTGAAAGGCTTCCCAAGACAACTTCCTCACAAAGGGCAGAGCTGTCCCGAGGCAAGCAGAACAGGTGGCAACCGCGGCGCAGGGCGAGGGACCAGACGCGCGCGCGGCACGGCACTGGCGCGCGCCATTGCCTCTTGTCGCGGCGGTGTGGCCCGACGTTCCGCTCCGCTTGCAGGGCGCTTCTCCCTCTTCTTGTTATTCTTGGAGGAGCAGGAGGTGCGGACGATTCCTTCCGATCGCCGCCCCTAACCGTTGGTTTCCCGTCGTTCGCGGGAGCCCCCCCGGCTCGTTGTTGCGCGAGGGCGCGCGACCACGACCGGCCGGCAAGCGTGCGGGCAGCGTGCGGGCAGCGTGCGGGCAGCGTGCGGGCAGCGTGCGGGCGTCTCCACGCTTCCCCTAGAGCTGTTTATTTTCTGGCGGCCGCCACTAATTGTCCACCGCACACCTGAGCTCTGCCCTGCTTGTGCTCCCGGCCACGATAAGGCGACAGCTGCCTTAATCCTCTTAACCCCTGTGATCCTCACTGGGNGAGCGAACGGAGGGGGGGGGGCAGAGATTCTTGAGGCAAGAGAGAGAAAAAAAACATTGGTAAATAATGTAGAAGAAAAAAAACGCAGGCTACACATCGTGGCGATACGTAAAAGGTCATGCCAGCTTCCACTGCTCAATAATTGGGATTATTTGTCAAGTTTTTACATTCGCAAACACCTCCAAGGGTCTGTGCTGAAGAGGGACGCCCTTAAATGTCACCGACATGAGAGGCGTCTTCCACCGTGAGAAGAGTCTGAGCCGTGAAACCCTGATTCAGCGCCCAGCAGACGTGCGTTAAGTGTCGCCTATCGTGGACAATGCAATTCTAGATCTCCCCCAGTCACCAACAAATATGGAAAATTCCGATCGCCTTAAACTCGGTTTCTTCTGTCAATTTCGTTAAACTTCCGGCTGTGGGTGGATAACAGCTGCTGCCTGGTGTCTGTGGTACAGGTCACCTGAAAGGAATCGAGAGGTAGCTCACGATACTCATCCACTTCCACGGAGAGGGGATTGCGTTTCTATGCTGCTACCGCTTCTACAATGCTTTGCAACCGTGGGGCAGATCTGAGTGGATGTCGTTGTCGCATGGCATCCTGCCGAGAGCACCATGATGAGAACATTTAATCAAATGACCTACCAAATAAGAGGCGCAAAACAATTGATTAATGATGGCAGACGTTCTTATTTACCTTGGTGGCAAAAGTGGTCCATTTTGTTTAACTTCAGCATATGAACATTAAATCACCAATCTCTTAATAATCTCAGACTGCTGCATGTTAAGAATGCCAGCTGTTGAAAGATTTAATTCATTTCACTAATTAAAACCACTGCCCATACTGCTACGATTCGCTCCTGACTATCACACGATTCGTCTCTTTGGATCATCCAAGTGAAAACGCAAGCATTTACAAAAACTAATCGCCAAATAAAGCAAACTCACCTCTCGTGATATTATTCTCGACACCACACGGTGTCAATTAATTTGATGCTGGGAGCACAATGATGGGCCAGGCCCCAGCAGCTTGTGAAATTATGCCACCGTTATTTCTATAGGTACGGCATTTCTGATGAGCAACTGGCCACCCTGTGCAACCACGTGGGAAGCACCCTGAGACTGCCGTCATGGTGTTTTGCAGAGAGACCTGCGACGAAATGCAAGAGGGCGATCTTGTGGCGATCGAAGCAAATCAGTTGGTTCGCCGACACCAAACCTGTTCGACTTCTTACGTATGTACACTGGCAAAAAGTGGCCATAGCTTAAACCAATGTTGTCGTCGATTTGTCAGACGCTCGACAATGCCTATAACGTGGGAGGCGAAACGTCACAGAGGAGAGAGGACGGACGCTCGACGCGGCCAGCGCGGCGAGCGGCTCTTTGGGGGTAGCGCCTCGTGCACCGGCGGATCTCGAGTCGCGAGGTCGGGCGGTGGCGGGAGAGAGGCGAAGGGACCGCATCGGGCCAGGGCCGCTGCGACGCTGTCGGGCGGACGCGTGAGGCCCAGCCCCAGGCCTGGGTGGCCCCGTGGCACGCGGCAGAGCCACTCACAATGGCGGCCAGCGGACGGGCGGCAACAATGACCGCAGACTTCCACTAATGCCTCTGCGCCACGAAATAAAAGTCAGAGCTGAAGCGGTGATTAACCCCTCTTACATTGCCTGGAGGAATACGGGGTTCTCTTTACACGTGTATCATTATATGATAATTAGACGCAAATATTATCATTATTAGTATGAGCATTTCCAATTATTCTCATCAGATCTAACCCTGTTAATTGAAAGAAGCCATAATTAGGAATCGATCTCTGTTTTATACATACATATAAAGAATATATCACCATACCGACTAGAATGTCTTTTTGAAAAGCTTCTGTAACAACACTGAGGTCATTCGTTCGCTAACGAATGACCTCAAGCGTTGCAGCGCTTTGTGACCCTCGGGTGAAAGGAGCTATAAAAATGCAAGTATTGTTTTTAAAGCAGCGGGATGAGTAAATCTCCTGTGTGAGTGAAAACCCACGATTTAATTCGTGACCTTAAAGACTCTTGCGTGAATCAAACTTTATTTCTGTAGCGAATTTCGTGCAAAATTGCAATACAAGGCGCTTAATAATACAACAATGAAGACACAACAATAGAATAAAAATAAACGTAGTGTAAGGAAATGATAAGATATGAAATAAGAGACATGGTTACGCAGAGAGACCAGTGTAACACAGCAGAAAAGGGTAGATGAAATATATTTAAAAAACAATAATGTAAAAGTAAAATAATAAATAAAATTGATTAATAGAATGCTGAATTAAAAATGTATGTCTTAAGATTTATTTTAAAGGCGTTTATAGATTGTGATGTCCTCAGATCCTCTGGCAGGCTGTTGCAGAGGCAAAGGACCATAGGCACTGAATACCTCCTCCCAGTACTCCTTTAAAATGATCGTAACAAGAACAACAACAAGGGGCCTCTCCTTTGCACCACTGCGTTCAGTCCACTGTGAATCGAAACGTCCACTCGTGCAGCCTCGGCTCACTAACGATCGCTCCGCCACCCTGACGCGGTCGCGCTCCGCCCCGCGCCCGCCGCCACCGCCACCGTCGATTCGGATGAACCACGGCGCGATGCCCGGGCGCCGTGGCTCTGGGAAAAAAAAACCCCCCCCGGGTCCGCCTTCACGGGAGAAAAAGGAGACTCGAACGCGAAACAGGCGACACGGCGCGTTTCGCTTATGGCCGCGCGGAACATTACCGGCGTGCTGCGCGCAAACTCAAATAAAATACACGCCGCCGCACGTAATGTGATCGCGCAAGGCTTCACGGGTCGGAGAGCAAACCGATGCGATTTCACACGAAGCGCCTCTTGCTCACACCGTGCTCCCCGCGCGCCGCCACCGCTCCCCGCGCGCCGCCACCGCTCACCGCCACCAAACCGGCGTGGCGATGGGAAAAGGGAGAAAAAAGACAAAGTGGCAGAGCCGTGGCATTGACCAGTGATGCGACTGCCAGTCAGGCTCCTTCAGATCGTATTGAAGGTAACTTTGGATCAAATGCCCTCCTCCCCCCCTCCCCGTGTGAACGTTATTGACGCGCAACGCAAACTTTACAATATTCAGAGGAAAACGGACCTCGCTATTACAGCTGTGCCGCTTCATGTCTGCGACGGAGAAAGTGGCAACGCGTCTTGCAAGAGCAGTGAAATATTAGCCTCTCCACTGGATACAAAAAATAAAATTGCATTGCTGGGCTGACACCAACAAGAGACATTTAAATATGCCATTACTGTAAAAACTGCGGGGGAGAAAACATGTACGGGCACATAGCCCTGAGCCATAGACTCGCGCAAAGGCGGTCCACTCCATCAGCTCCTCCGCAAAGTGGTTCAATCCCACTCCGACCAGCGCTGCCCTCATTCCTAGGCCTTTAAGCTCCAATTTATTTTCAGTCCAAAAGGTCAACCAGCCATGTTTGCGCAGGTCCGAGGGCCCTTTCGCGTGCCCACGTGCACAGACGACCCCTGCCCTCCGTGCCTCCTTCCTGCCCCCCCCACTCACCCTGGGCGATGGGGCGACGATGCAAACAAGCACTGTCCGTGAGCATTTACTTTCAAACACCCGTACTCGTTATGCATAGCGGCGCAGCACTCTGGGTAAAAGCACACACACGCAGATGGCAATTCTGTTCCGTTCGAACGCTGCTGATGTTGTGGGAATTCGGCATCCAGAGCTTGCAAGCTCACTGGATATTTTCTGCTGTAATAATAAAATCTATCTAGTTTCCCCACGTAAAAAAAAAACTAAAATGATAAATACATAATACAGTCATCCATTGCCTGATAGATGTTCGACACCAACATTGTCCTGGGGATATTGTTAAATTAAAAACAAACTTCGGACAGGTTCATACTGTCTTGTTCTCGCAAACGGAAATGAGACATTGTTAAATACACGCTACTGGACTATCAGATGTCATTGGCAAGAAGACTAAATGTAAACCATGTGGCCCTGTAATGTAATATTGTATACAAACTCATTAGTTTGTAAATAGTTCCTTTCCTGAGACCGCCTTGCCAGAAGATTCACACACACTATCCTGAAAGCACCGTACGCAGGAAGGAAATTTAAATGGGCAAAAATTGGGCTATTATGCAGATACTTACAACCTTAATATTCCACTATAGGATAAAGACCCTTGAGCACAGACCACCAGAAGGCCAAAATATTTCCGCGTCAATTTACCCTTCGTGCAAGCGCACAATCGCGCCGCATACCGGAACGGTGAAGACGCGTAAGCAGTCCTCGGTGACAAAGGCTCCGATGCGGACTAATATCCATCAGCACCGACCGCGCCGCCCATCTAACGCTTACCGAGCCTTTTGTCACAATTTCCTTTTAAATGTTGCGACTATCGAATCGTTCGTCCAGCGACCCGCGGCGCACCTTTATTCAGAACCGACGCATGACTGAAGGAGTGCCAACCACGTGGATGGATGGGGGTTAATATTTTGGACTCGTGGATTTAAAAAAGCTACGTAATTAAACATGCAGATGCAAGTCTAATCATGGGCAGCAGCCACCAAATAATTCTCACATCACTTGCCTAAGCCTGTTTGTGGCAGCCACAGCACCAGTGATGCCACGTCCGTTAATTGTGAGTTTATTTCCGTAGATGACTAATTTACAAAATCACTGATTGGTGTTGTTTGTGTTAGCATCGCTGGTACATTTCACTTGTTCATTATGTAGCAGGTATTAATTGGAAAATGCATTCTTGCTAATTGCGCAGATGGGCAGAATGTGTTTCGCCACCGCTTAATGAAATAATTATCGCATTCATGTTTTTTTTCTCTTCCTCTCCCTTTTGATAAATTAGCAAGTGTCTCTAGAAGGTAGTATTCAGTATTATTTAGCTTCTTTAAAAAAACAAAATTATACATCATAACTTCCCAGCTATACACTCCAGTTACATGTGATTTTTGTTGAAAAGTGAATTATGGGCGTTTTGGTGTTAATATTAAACATATTGCTTAAACGCGACATATACACGATATAAACCACCCTGACAGAATACGTTTTTTATTAAGCAAATATTTTACAAAGATCTCATTTTTTAAAAAAAGATTGCTTTGCACTTAAGATTTTGTGACTCCATAAAAATGGGTAATAAAAGAGATGATACCACCACAGCGAGGCGTGTACCCCGCTGTCTTTTAAAAATGCCGCTTAATTCTTATTCTGTCATAAATCAAAACTCTACAAAGGCTTCTTGCGCGCGCTATATATGTGCGTGTATATTTAAAATTATGATCTCACTGGACAGGGGAAAACACTGGTGTGAGAGGACAGCAGTGATTGAAATATAATTATAGATGCTTGTAGTGCATCAAAAGTACTGACACCCCCCTCTAATTGAGACGGACAAATAATTTATTAATAAGATGTCATTATTTGTGAAGACAATTTCCTTCGCTTAATAAGTGGAGCCGCCGCGCTGTAGAACGTAAGAGGGACTGTGCCACTTAATAAGCCACGTCACACCTCTGACCCTTGTCCAGCGTGGGTTTATATGCAATGATGCCCTAATAGTCAAGCCAATTACTTCCTGGGTCATTCCTGGGTCACAGCCAACAAATCTAGACCCTTATTACTCCATATTTCAAAAATGTCAACGCAGGAATGGCCGAGCGGCGGTCACCGGCCGCTCTATAGCGCACCCACAGATGTCTTCACAACCAACCCCAAAGCCAAAGATCTCCCGTATAGCCTTAACAGACTGTAGGGTCAAGTGCTGTTAAACGAGCGCCTTCTAAGGTGTGCACGGCACCCGACGGGGTGGGTGGCCGTCACCACGCCCGGCCGCCTTTGTCTCCCCGGTGGCGATGTTCGCTACACACCGGACCGGGTACCCATTTGGGGACGAGTCGGTTCAGACAATCGCCGCCGGTGTTGGCCGCGAGCGTGAGATCGAACCCAGCGAGCCGGGTGAGTCGTGCGCTGACCGCTGTCCCACCGCGAACTCTCATCACAGCCGTCATGAAAACCACTCCTCGCCGCCACGACCACGACCATCACCGCCGCCACCTGGTCCTCTCACCGCCAGCGAGCGCCCAACCAGGAAACGGCCGGGACGCCACCGTCTCCTCGCTCGCCCCCTCGGAGTGTCGCGACTGCCGGTGGTCCTCTCCGCTAAGTGACTGTAATAAATTGGCCTGGTCTGGCGCTTGTCATTTTATTCATGGCCTCGTTGTGCCGCTGATTGGCTGGTATATTACATCCGCCTGCCGACATTATTGCGCTAACCTGAGCCTCATAAATATAGAGAGTCCCTGCGTAGCTGCGGGCAAGAGGCAGACGGGCCACGAATAAAAACGCGGTGATGAATTGAGGCCCTCGGCAACGTCATTACGGTGGGGCCGCTTGATATCTGCCTCCGCCGCAACCGCATTTTCAAATCGACACACTTTTATATTTTTTTCGCATCTCACCGC
>JAZEWT010000006.1:25768946-25781149 GCA_036362905.1 Mordacia mordax | reverse complement strand
CTAGATCGACTCGACCTCAAATGTGAGTACCCAGTGCGGTTTTCAAACATTGTCCCGCGAGAGAGACAAAAGCGGCCGGGGCGTGGTGCTGGCCAGCCACCCACCCGCTCGTGTGCGGTGCCGCACCTCAGAGGGGCTTCTCGCTTGCGGCACTTGACCCTGAAGCCTGTCAAGGCTATACGGGCAATCTCTCTATTCTCCGACGAAAAAATAAACTCGCTGCAGGATTATTTTTTTGTTTTGTTGTTGGTGCAGCGGACGAGCAAATGAAATCCTAATCACCCGCGACGATGCCGTTGTAATGAAATCCCCAAGAAGACACCTAAGCCACGTGTGTGTTTTTTTGTGTTTTGGGCTCCCTTAACCTGGGATTAAACGCGGAGGGATTCCGAACGGCAGTCTCAAAAGAGCAGCGCCGCGTTCGTCTGCGCACGCCAAGCGGGGGGGGGGGGACGAACACTGCTTGGCAGTAATAAACTGGTTGCGGCTGATGAATGATAACCACCGCTTTGCACAGGGGATTTACCAAGGACACACTGTCATATAACGACTGCTCAGGCTGCATGTCTTCGGCGCACGTAGAAGCTGGCCCTTAAACAAATAAAAAAACTGAAGCCGCACAAAGGGCTTCAAAGTCGCCGCCGAACATATCTGATCTCTATTTATGCAGTCACGTTGCCTTTTGTTTGTTTGTGGCCCGTGTGTTGTTTATGGGTTGCGTGTGTGTGTGTGTGTTTACGCTGCGCGCGTGTGTGTGTGTTTACACCGTGGTGGTGCGCGCGTCGTGTGCGCGTTACCGCGGCCGCTGTGAATGTCAACATCGGTTTGTTTCAAGCTTGCGTTGCCGCGCCTCGATCCTGATGTGATTCGGTTCATGCACGAAATCCTGAAGCGCCTTTGTACTCGACGTCTGTACTTGTGACGCGGCTACGACTCAGAATAAGGTGGCTGAATCGCACCACCTTCGTGCCCCGTCTGGTAAATTTGGGCAGCTTCAGTTCCCCCTACCGCGAATCGATGGGGATCCAATTGGATATCCGCTATGGTGGCCGTAAGCTAGACCAAGCAGTTGCCAAATATATCCAATTTTGTGGGGCAACATCCTCAGCTTTCATCGAAAATACCGCGCTCCCTCTTTCCAAAGCGCATTCTGAATAGGTCATGTAACAATGCATTAACGTGGCTGTACATCTCTCTCACTGTGATAAGCCATGAGCAATACACTGCGTATGAAGGCCTTGCCACTTAATAAGGATCATCGGGGTTTCATTCTTAAACCGTGCTTCACACTCATCGGTAAAGGGTAGCAATAAAACCGTGTGAGATATCACTCGCGTCACTGGTGGGAGCCTGACCCAGGAATGGAACTCCTGTCGCCTGGGATTCGCCGAGAACTCACTGCGCACAATGTTTCACCAAGTATTTCAATTCGCTCATCTCGAAGTTATTGTTAGCTTTGAGCCATCCGTCCAGCTGCATAACAGTATGTTCTTTAATCCGCGTATTGATTATATTGTGGTGCAGTGGAGTCGCAGTTATTTCTCTCTTAGACACGTTNNGAACTCGCAAACTCCACACAGAAAGGCACCCGAGCCGAGATTCGAACCCGGCACCTTCTTGCTGTGAGGAGGCGACAGCGCTACCCACTGGGCCACCGTGCCTTCCAGCGTGGATAACAAACAAAAAACCCACTGAATTCTACTTTGATGATTGCGCACTTTTCAACTTTCGTGCCGCTTGCTGGGTCGGTGTCCCTGCAAGGCATTGTTGTGGCCTCGCGTCTCCATTCGCACACTCAGCCAGACACGTGGCACTGTTGGCCGAGGAGTAACGCTCGCGCGTGCCATTGCGTCTCCACTATCGCTTGGGTGTAGATGCCCTCAATGGCATTCAGCTTTGTCTCGTGGGTACAATTCAGAGGGGGGGGGGTCAGTGGGGCAGAGGGTGGCTGGCGGGGTGACGAGGGGGTGTCTCCCGGGGGTGTGACGCCGACGCGCCGCTTGAATCTGCCGAGGAGCCAAGGCAACTTTTAAATAATTTATAAACCTTCCCCCTCGCGGTCACCCCCCTCTCCGTGAGCTACACGCGGCCTGGACCTTTGACACTCATGTCGTTCTCTCATCAATTCCTGAAAGAGAGGGGAGTCCTGGTCTGGCTGAACTCGGCGCTTTCCGATCCCATGTGTGGTTTATTTTCTACTCTCGTGGCTGGGATTTTTGTGTGTGTGTGTGTAACTACACTTCACATTTGAGCCCTTGTGAGTTGGAAAATACGATGTTAATTTTTGCTCTTCTGCCCCGAGGCTTCAGCTCAGCTTCAGAGAAAGGGCTCAGTTCAAGCCCCAAGACACAGGACATTGATGGCTGGAGCGATGCAAACGCCTCCCGTGTTGAAACACTTAATTTGAAACTGATCCGAACATCTTCAAGAGACTCTTTTGTGCTCGACTGCGAAACTGGGGGGAAGAAAATAAATATATTTCCATACGTGCTGGACTTTACAAAAACAAATTGTGCGTTCTCATTCTCAACGTTTCCCATTAATTTTAAATATGCATGTCATTAAAATAAAAACTTTGAAATACGTCTTGAATGTAACGTAGCGCATAACAACCAAAATAATGAATCCGTGAAACATTTTAGCATGGACTGAAAAAATTTAGATTGACTAAAAATTAAGCATAAAGTGGTGAATTGTGGAAAGAGCCATTAGCGGCAGGGAAAATCATACATTTTCCCTGTGCGGTGCAAACTTGCCTTTTTTAAAAATACTTATTTACTCCTTGTAATCAGTGAGATGTTTTGGTTAAATGACACCCTTGGTAGAGCTGCCTTCTCTCACACAAGGCAACTTCCTCTGGAAAGGATTTCATCCATTAAACCAGAAACAATGCAACACAGAGAATAGGCGTCATTGCCTAAACTTTGTTGTTTTTCCTTTGTCTTTTCTTTTGTTATTAATAATAATTTAGAGCTCAGAGGTCAGCGAGAAAAAAAGGCCACAGACTTAGATGCCCTCATGGGAAATTTGCCAGAGTGGGTCGGGTGTTGTCTAAAAAATCACGCAAAACACAAAGCATATATGTGTATGACTGAAGTGCGTTTGCCAACCACCGCACCGCACGACTTTCCAACACACGGCTGGACTTTTAATTCTAAAATGTCGTCTACTTTTGTCAAGTTCTTGTAGCATTACTCGCTCAGAGCAACACATTAAGCCTCATCAATATTATCTCCAATAGTACCGCTTGTTGTTGGCTATTTGGCGTTTATGATCTATGAGCCTGCGGGGCTCATCAATTTGTAATATGTACAGGGCCTCACTAAGTCTCAACACTGGTTTTGAGTCGGAGCCGAGATAGAACGTCTGATTATTTACAACTATTGAGTCGTTGCACGTGGTGGCGGCAATGAGCGGCGCTGTCGCTTCACGGCAAGAAAGCTCCGGTTCGATTCCCGGCTCGGGCGCCTTTCTGTGCGGAGTTTGCATTAATTGGCCTGCTGAATAAATTGCCACAACGCGTGTGCCCCGCAATGTACTGGCGTCGCATCATCGGTATAGCCCCGCCTTGCGCTCTGTGTCTGCCTGGACAGGCTCCGGCCCCCTGCGACCCTGCACAGGATTGAGCGGGTATTGATAATGATGATGATAGAGTATTGCTGTAGTTGGTTGAACAGCGCACTTAATGGCTATTCGCATGGTCCATTAAACCCACCTCTGTATCACAGCGTGGTTGGCTTAGACCCCCGTGTAATGAATGAGATGAGGAGGAGGGGGGCTGCTCAATCTCGCGCACCCGTCCCCCGACTCCGCACAGCCATGCAAACGTGCCGTTGCACCGCCTGTACACTGGGAGCGACACCGCTGCATCACTTCCACCTTGACGGAGTTTCCTCTGATCGACCACGTCTCACCGTAACAAATAAGTCTTCAAAATATCCTGATAGATCATTACTTCACAGTACCCTTGTTAAAAGTGAAGGCTTCGAAAGCGACAGAGCCTAACAGCGTGCCCAGTGCCTTGTTCACACCATCGGCCATGATCTATCCACTGCTGGCTGATGGTCTCGCCCAGCATTCATCCCCTGTCCCCGTGTCGACAATGAAGTTAGTTTCGTTGTTCCACCTCCGCGGTGGATGGCCTCTTGATTGTGTTTCCCTCCTTTGTCTGCCATTTCATTGTTAAGCTCGACCGGGAAAGAAAAAAAAACTGCCATCGGTTCACCGTCACCTGCCGGAGACATGCGGATCCCCAGCGCGGGCGGTGGAACAACCCGCCTATAATAATAATAATTGCATTTATAGAGCGCTTTTCACCCGAGGGTCACAAAGCGCGGCACGGAGCTTCGGATAGAACGGCACGCCAACAACAAGACATTAGAACGAAAAATTAGCAATAATAACATTATTTTTTTTGGGTGTTTTTCTTTTAAATACACACGTCGTTGTGGAATAACATGTATAATACGTTCTGACTTTCAATTATAAAGGGGCGTGCTGAGCCACACGCTTGAATTTACACTGAGAGACGCGGCGATACCGAATCTAATTGATGAACTCGGTTGTTGTAATCAGTCGCTGCCCAGTGAGTAGCGCTGCTGCCTCACAGCCAGAAGGTCCGGGGTTCGGTTTTCGGCTCGGGTGCCTTTCTGTGTGGAGTTTGCGAGTTCTCTCTCTCGCTCTCACCGTGTCCGCATGGGTTTTCACCGGGATCTCCGGTTTCCGCCCACCGTACAATTTACACGATGCTGCCTGGGTTAATTGGCCTGCTGAGTAAATTGCCTCAAAGAGTGCCCTGTTATGTACTAGCCCTCGCCTCGCGCCCTCTGTCTGCCGGGATAGGCTCCAGCCCCGCACTACCCTGTACAGGATTCAGCGGCAACTGACACTGACTGACTGATGAACGTTTTCACGGCCCGATTTCCAAAGCAGTTGTTTCAGGACAGCCGTGTCGATCGCTCCTCCTTATCTCCTTCACGACGTTTCACCTCCCAAGTTGGAGGCATTCTCAGGCGCACCCGAGACTGCCTTTTCGGAGAACAATTATCAAACAGCATAGTTGATATTTGAAGGTCTGGGTCAATCCGTTGGGTGTCTTTGGAAATAGAGATTTTGACCTCATAAGACAGTCTACTCGGCCGGATGAATGGTCATCACGTCCCGTATGCTTGTACAACGCAATAT
The DNA here is from genome assembly GCA_036362905.1 of Mordacia mordax. Lineage (NCBI taxonomy): Eukaryota > Metazoa > Chordata > Hyperoartia > Petromyzontiformes > Petromyzontidae > Mordacia > Mordacia mordax. The sequence goes on along the minus strand of JAZEWT010000006.1, from coordinate 25,775,965 downwards.
TTCCGTTGTTTCTGAGATACAATTGGTTCTTCGTATGTTCTACCGTCGTGGATTGTAACAAGCGTAACGAATATATTTAATAACAGTGATGCGGGTCGTTAAAATAGTTCTTAAGCACTGGCATTTTGCATCCGATCATTTTTAACACAACATTGCAGTTGCTGCGTTCGTGTTGTCAATTCGTGAGACTGCGCTCATTAGCATGCGGCAATAGTTTGTGGAATGAAGTTGCACCTCGGCAGCATCGTAAATGTAGCGCTTTTCGTGGCAGCAGCGTGTCCTCGTTTATATAAACTTGGTGAAAAGAATGAAATTTTGTTTGCACTTAATGACAGTGCGTTACACGCAACCACTTCTTACTGCGCCTGATAATTACAGGGCTGTTTATTTTCACAGTAATCTGTTTTTCTTTGTAATTTGTTTAATTAAACGGCCACATCGCTCGGGTTGAAGTGATAAGAATGTTAATTGATTCTATTTGCTTTTTATTCGCATTACTGTTAATAGTCTGATGGGCGTGAATGGGTAAAAAAACATTCCCCCCTCTCTAACCCATCCTCTTAATCTAGCGAATCATCTGACAAACACACTCGCAATTATTCCCTAAGAAAGAACGAAGGGGGTGGGGGACTATCCAATTAAGCGTACGCTTATTGGCCCCCAAAAAAGTGTGGAACAGCAAGTTTAATTACTCAAATTGTAATTGTACAAGGGCGAGTGTACTTCGGCAATGTCTTGAAGGCTTGGGCTAAGAGTGACTGCAAGGTTACTGAAGAACAAAACTCCTAATCGGGCTCATCGCGTTCGGCCTACCACGCGTAGAAAAATAATAACAAGAATTATATTTATAAAAACCCTGTCCTTGTCGTAATGTCAGCGGATGGTCAAACGCTTGCAGCCATTGTGCGGGAGGGAAGGAATTTTCCCATCGTAATCCCGAACGAAAGTCGTTTGTTTATACAGCGGGAGCGGAAGTGGCCTCGCTCTCTGTTGTCAGTTCCATCGTCATGACTACAGGGCAACAAGCAAAGGGGCTTTGCTGGGAAATGATGTTCGTGAAATATTAAAAAAAAAACCCATGATGTCCCGTGGCTGGGGCCGGACTCGTGCCACGCACACCACCGCTGGGTGTTCCTCCGTGTCTCGAGGTCCCGTGAAGAGGGCCCGTGAAGAGGTGCCGTGAAGAGGGCCCGTGAAGAGGTGCCGTGAAGAGGGCCCGTGAAGAGGGCCCGTGAAGAGGGCCCGCACGGCGGAGCAGTCGCGGCGAGATAGCGCAGTGACTTCGCAGACAGAATAACCTGGGTTGGAGTCCCGGCTCGGCCAAGCTTTCTGTGCGGAGTTTGCATGTTCTCCCTGTGTTTGCGTGGGTGTTCGCCTGGGTACTCCGGTTTCCTTCCACAGTCCAAAGACACGCTGCTGCCTTGGTTAATTGGCTCGCCTGAGCAAATTGGCCCCCCCCAATAAAATTGTCCTGCGATGTCCTGGCATCACACCCTGGGTATGGTCCCACCCTGCACCCTAAGTCTGCCGGGATAAGTTCCGCCACCCCCCCCCGCGACCCTGTACAGGATTAAGCAGGTATAGATACTGACTGACTGATCATAATATATAGGAAAGCAGTGTCTGGCGGGTTGGCGCCGTCTGATCGCCTGGCGGTTTCGGCGTTACACCTCCATCTCCGTGTCTCGTCGTGGAATTTACTCGCGTTGTAAATTGCATCATCAGTATTATTATATCACAAATCAAAACTGACTGATCGGACGTGCTTGGCATGTCCGCGAGGCTGGCTCTGAGGAAAGCAACGCTGGGTCTCGCGTCTCGGGAAGGCATCTCTGGAAGTCCCGTAAAAGACTGCCGTCACGCTTTGAAATTAAATTTCTGCCACTGCGCAGCCGCACTTTTTTGACGCCAACCCCCCCAGCAAGTACACAGCCCCACCGCGCTCGCCCCCCAAAAAGCCACCCCCCAATCACTGCCACGCGCCCGCCCGCTGTCCTTCAGCCTCCCCAAAAAAGAAATAATAATACATATAATCTTATTGGGAATTACTAGGCAAAGCTGTTCTGCAACCTTCCCTACACCCCATCTCCTTTTTTTTAACGGATTTGGCTGTAAATTACTTTTCATGCCCAGAACTCAATCCCATCATTTACGCTGCTCTGAAGGTTTCCATTCCGTTCCGAGCGACTGCATCAAAAATCAGCTTAATGGGTGGTGGAGGATGTATATACTGCGGTATTTGCATCTCCAACTGCAGCCCACAAGCCCATTGACTTTCAATCATGGAAATGCGGCTGCGCTGCTCTCTATGCAAACATCTTTTGACGGCTGAGTTTATTATTATTATTTAAAAAAAACCAAATGACACTGTACACTTATTGAGGCTCATGAATTATAAAGCAAGAGTTAAGAAAGCAATAACATGTTCTGGCCATTTCCTCCACTATCTAACCGGGGACAGGAGGTTAACGTGAATGTTTGTCCGTGTCAGACAAGTTGAATGCCCATAAATGCCCTGCGAAGGCATAACGGCTACAAACGGCTACAGCTGCTGAGATTTCTCTCCCGCCTCCAGACATTTTCTCCGAACGAGTACTTTGCATTTGCCGTGGATTTATTATCGTGGACTCATTTTTTTTTATTTTTATATACGCGCTAATGATAGGTCAATATTCGGCTCTGAAACGTTCTGAAATTGATGAAGTGTTCGGCTCTGCCCAGAAAGTGTCCCAGATGCTTTACGCTCCGAGGACCGGGGGCCCGGCTTGGCGCGCAGACTGCACAGTGCGTTGAGGATAACGCCGCAGCATTAGCAGTCATACTACAACCTGCTCGCTGTAATAATTTCCTTTGAGCTCGTGTCGCCGCTAAGGCCTTCGGCATTACAGATTCGCGGTGCGTTTATCTTTTCACAGGGAGAGAGAGGCGTGTTTTCTGAATGGAAATCACCCACCCCATTTTCCGACGCGCGGGATGACACCGCGGTGCTAATCTGCTTTATGAGGGAGGTAATTTAGTCGCTCTACGGGGATGAATTTACGCGACTGCTTTATTAAACTAATATAAAACAAATCCACGCTCGGCCGAGCCGATCCCGCGGGCTGTGATTTCATGCCACTGGCTTCTGCGGAGAGGCACCGACGCCTCCTCCGCCTCCTCCTCCTCCTCCTCCGCCTCCTCCTCCTCCTCCGCCGCAGCCACCGCGCTCCTGTTGACGCGTCTCGCCGATAATCCCGGACGCGCTGCTTCCCCGGACCAGTGGTGCCCGAGCCCTCGCTCGCCTGGTGTTGCCGCATTAATTGGATGCGAGGCCAGACGCATGTTTAATTGCGGTCAGCTCTCACGGTCCACAGGATGGGGGCTTTGTTGTTGTTTGTTGCTGCGCGCAATTGCGGCCCCACGCGTCTCTCTCCCAGTCATTACTCCGGTCTCCATGTTGTTACTCCGACATGGATGGAACCCACCAGTGCGTAAATGTTTATTGTGCTATCTTTTTTTTCTTGTGCGCATTTGGGTACCCGCTGCCGTGTGACTGATGGGTTTTTTGTTAATAGACTCGAATAATAATAGTGATGATGAAACATGATGTAAGCTTTCACAGCTCGAGCTGCGTTTTCAGGACAGCCGTGTCGAGCGCTCCTCCTTTCTCCTTCTTGACGTTTTAGCTTCCACTATGGAAGCATCCTCAGGACTACAGATGATCATAACTTGGAAAACGATGTTTTGAATATGGTCAGAGAGTGTTTATTTCAACAAAAATGAACTGCTGAGTTATGCAGCCGTTTTTTTTTACAGTTGTCCAGTAGGTAGGAGTAAATCAAATTGCTGCCTCTCAATGCAATTTAATCAGTACTATTAATTTGGGCAGCGTGTCTTTGAACTGTGGGAGGAAACCGGAGTGCCCGGCGAAAAACGACGCGGACACGGGGAGAGAACATGCAAACTCCACACAGAAAGGCACCCGAGCCGAGAATCGGACCCGGGACCTTCTTGCTGTGACGAGGAGGAGGAGGAGGCGATGGCGCTACCCACGGGGCCACGACCGTGCCGAAGCTGGCGCTTCGCTGCGCGGTGTGAGATTACCGTTGTCGACGCGCCGCGGGGTCAGTCACCAGGCGCGATGGTGACTCGGCGCGTGATTCCGGGGCATTAGGCGGGATGCGACAACCGTTCCGCACACGGACGCTTCGGGACAAACAGAGCAGATGTGAAACACCGCCTTGTTTGTCCTCTCGCTTAACAACACGTGTCGCACCAGTCACCCCTGGCGAATTTCGCGGCCAAGTGGAAAAGCTGACTGATCACTTATTTTCAGAGCCGCAGTCGAGACCCAAGATAGACTTGGATGAAAGATTTCGTAAATTTGAATCGTGTTTACCGGCAGCGTTTTGATAAGGCTCCGGAAATGTAAACAAAAACCCGTGATGGGAGGCGATAACAGGTGCGGAAACCTAGCCCCGTTCCTCTGAAGTCACGTCATGCGTCGCTTACAGTAAAGGTAAATGCGTTGTAGAGGAGCTTGTCTGCAAGATAAATGAATGTTTTTAACAAATATAAAGAGGTTGTTGTCAGGGCAGTGCAGTGGAAACACCAGTGTCTCACAGGAGCAAGGCCCTGTGCTTGATTCCTGACTGATGCCTTTTCGGTGGGGGGGGGGGAGTTTGTATATTCTCTCCCTGTTTTCCATGCATTTCTTCCGTGTTTTGTGGTTTCCTTTCCGTATGTAAAACAAGCTTTAAAAAAAATCCAAAATAACTGAATTTCTGTTTTGACAAATATGTCAGTAGTGAAAAATAACCTGTAAATAACTCAATTGAGATTACACACAGGAACATCTCCCCCTGTTTTAAGGTTAGCTTTTCATCTTTCCACAAATTGGTGCTGTTAGTTTGTTTAGTTACCTTTTAATTGCATATGTTACTGCGTTGGTAAGTTCGAACATTTATTGTATTGCAGGAATCCTACATCTATAGCTTGCAAGCTCACTGGGTGATTTCTGCTGTAAGAATAACCCACTCTCTATCTAGTGTTAGATATAGGAACTAATGTTAGAGATAGGAACCAGCGTTATAGATAGGCGCCAGTGTTAGAGTTTGGAGTCACAGCGTTGGAGATATGATCCAGTGTTGTAGTGCAGGAATCCCACATCTAGAGCTTGTAAGCTCACTATGTACTTTTTTGCTTTAGGCCGGAATATTGAACATCAATTTATCTACTGAAAAAGAGTCTCGCCATTCTCTCCAGAGCGTTGTGCAGCGATTAGTGACCCTCGGGTGAAAGGCGCTTTGGAAATGCAAATATTATTTTTGAAAATAAGTGAGTGTTAACAGAGTAAACAATTGCAGTAATAATAATACTACAACACGTGCGGCATATATATGTGTACAAGTGCATGCATCTGATCAAATCTCTGGGAATGCACTACAGAAGCCACTCGTGGCTGGAGTTGACAACTGCTTGGAGTGGATACCACCACTAATAACAGGTCCGATTGGACGCTACCGGGCCAAGTGGTGAGAAGCAGAGTGCAGTGCAGCAATATCCATTGTTACACCGTGTGTCTGTGCCTCCACATGCAAGCTGCCCACCGTCACCACCCTACAGCGACCAATCTGGTGAAGTATGGCTAAAGAACCCCCACTGCCCACGCGTGCCGTAGAGATACTCGTCCAGCAGTGGATTGACTCAGGGGCCGTATGCTTGCACGTGCAGTGTTTCTGTTGAGTCTTAAAGCAGTTTAAAATGTGAAAAATGAAACGCTTCTGTTACTGATTATCAATTCTCATGCCGTTGTTGTTGACGTGCAGTTCTCTCCGCAGCTCTGTGCAGCGCTTTGTGACCCTCGGATGAAAAGCGCTCTGGAAGTGCAATTATTATTATTCTTTGTAAAACAAGCCATTTAATTAACCTACACTGCATGGTGTTTTACAGTGCTGGGCGGTAGGGTGGCTCAGTGGTAACATCTGCGCCTCAGAATGCCCTACCCGAGGCGGTCAGATTCCCACCTAGGGCGCCTTTGTTAGGAGTTTGTGTTCTGCATGGGTTTCCTCCAGGTTCTCCGGTTTCCTCCCACAACTTAAAAAAATGATATTAATTAACAGGCAGCTAGCATCATTATCAATAGAAGGCAGTGTGCTGATTGATTTGGGATGGAATGCAGAAGAATAAGACACATTGACAAAGGCAAAGGTTTGTAATGCTGTAGGTTTTCATGGCTCGAAGCATGATGATTGCTTCGAAAATCTGCTCGGGACAGCTGCGTCGATCGCTCCCTCTCTCCACCTCGCGACGTTTCGCCTCCTCACGCGTTAGAGAGGCATCCTCAGGGTGTGCGTGTGTCGTGTGTGTGACTCCTATTTATATGTAGGTACTATGCATGTGTGACGAGGAGATTAGTCACAGGTGGAACAGGATGGGGTTCATATGATTCCAGGGTGTGAGCAGGACTATGGAACCCTTTCAAGTGGACCCCTATGGTCGTCCATTGATCCTGGGATGCAGTAACTCTGTGGAGGTGACTCAACACATACATAGCGCCTACATATAAATAGGAGTCACACACACGACACACGCACACTGCACCTGAGGATGCACACACACGACACACGCACACGCACACGTCGCGAGGTGGAGAGAGGAAGCAATTGATGCGGCTGTCCCGAGAGAGCAGCTTTTCGAAGCAATCATCAAAGACAAAGGTTTCTCCATAACCTTACCAGACTGTAGGGTCAAGTGCCGTTAGCGAGCACCTATAAAGGTCGACACGGCACACAAGGAGGTGAGTGACCAGCACCACACCTGGCCGCCTCTTTCTCCCCAGTGGCAATGTTTACACACTGCACCAGGTACTCATTTGAGGCTGAGTCAACCTAGGGGAGGCCCAGAACCAGTTCACAAAATCATCACCGGTATTGGCCGTGAGTGGGACTCGAACTCGGGTCGCCGGGTTTGTAGCTGAGCGCGCTAACCGCTGAGCTACACACGCACACACAAGTGAACGTTCACAGACGCGTTTCTTG
>JAZEWT010000006.1:25715986-25729464 GCA_036362905.1 Mordacia mordax | reverse complement strand
TAAAATTCAACATTAGGACGGCACGGTGGCCCGGTGGGTAGCGCTGTTGCCGCTCAGCAAGAAGGTCCCAAGTTCGAATCTCGGCTCGGGTGCCTTTCTGTGTGGAGTTTGCGAGTTCTCTCCCCGTCCCCGCGTGGGTTTTCGCCGGGCACTCCGGTTTCCTCCCGCAGTCCAAAAAAACATGCTGCTACATAGGTTAATTGGCTTGCAGACTAAATTGCCCGCAGTGCCCAGTGATGGACTGGCGTCCCATCGTCGGTGTATCCCTGTCTTGCGCCCTGTGTCTGCCGGGATAGGCTCCGGCTCACCGCGACCCTGTACAGGACTAAGCGGTTTCTGACAATGAGATGAGATGAGGATTCAGGCTGGATTCAGCCTTGTTTTGCTGTTTTCGCACCGAGACCACGAGAAGTGTAATTTCGTCCTCTCTCGATACTGTACTTGCATAACAATGGAATGACAATGACGTTTGTCTATCTTTATCCGTCTCTCTGACCCCAACAGTAAGTGGGTCGTTTGTGAATGAGTGGGTTATATTTGCTCGTGTTGTTGGTGGCGTGGGAGACAGAGTAGGGGCAGAGCAACGTGAGTTGGCAGAGATGTCAGCGTGTGTCCCGTCGGGATCAGTGACTACCCTGTCAAAGTGCCCGAGGCTTGGAATTCACGTAAACATGTGGGGGCATTTGTAGTTTAAAAAAAAAATAGAAACCTCGAGCGTTAATGTTTACCTATGAACCCCCTGGCACTGTGAATCAAATTCGTTCCCTTTTCTTACGGCCCTTACTCTTTATTGAAGATGGTGCATTGTTGCAGCGATTGGGGACACTGATATTTGGCCCTTCATTGATATCTCCCAGCTGCGTGGCAGTTGACACAAACGGGAAGGCGTCTTAAGTCTCTTCCCCTCTCCAACTCCTGCACGTTTGTCCATCCACCGGTATGAATGGGTTATTCACACCACAGTTGATCGACAGATCCCGCGTGGTGGGATACACTGTGGGGATTACTCCGGGGGTGAACGTAACGTAAATGTCTTCTCGGTACGATCGGATCGCGACCCTCCTTTCCACCTGCGCTGTACCTGCATGCCGTGGTCACTTTCTTGCCGGTGCACCGGACCGTACCGGCTTCCTTTTAAACTCTGCGGTACCCCCCACTTAATCCTACATCTCTGCTCAGCGCGGAACAATCGGCCAAAATGCCCATCCAAACCTAGGCCCTGTAGTAGAGGGAACCTTGCTCCAGCAGTGGAATGATCAGGCAATTGCAGCGCTGCGCTTTTACGTTACCTGCTCTAACCGCTACCCCGCGCCACAGTTCCAGGATGTTGACGAGAATTGCTCTCAGGAGCTGCTCTTGCGTAACAGCCGTCTCCAGCGTTCCCTCCGCCACGTTGGAGGCATCGACATGTATACGATGTATGCAGTAGGTCCACGTGACAACTGCTTAGCCGCATGCAGTGTAAAATCAAAACCCTCCTTCTCACCTACAAGGCTCTCACTGGCGCTGCTCCGGCATACATCCGTGACCTACTTCAGGCACCCTCCTCAACGCGGCAACTTCGAACCTACAATATGGGGGACTTAATGCATGTGTCCAGCTCGCACCTGCGTTCGATGGGTGACAGAGCCTTCTCGCGCGTTGCTGCCAGGCTCTGGAATGCCCTTCCATTGGAGATTCGATCAGCTGAGTCCCTGGGCATCAACAAATCCCGTCTAAAGACTCGCTCGTTCCATAACGCCTCGAAGTCCTCTGGCTAGCACTGTTGATGCTGCTCACTGTTGACGTGCTTGGATGATGGCTCGCTGTTGACCTGTGCCTGCTCAGAAATACTTCTTCTTTCCTTTATTTGTTTTAATACGATTATGTTATTTTCCTTGATGAACTTCATCGATTTTTAATAATTATTTTTTCTTAAGCATTCCATTCTCATGTTGTTGTTGACATGCCCTTCTCTCCATAGCTCTGTGCAGCGCTTTGTGACCCTCGTGTGAAAGGCGCTTTAGGAGTGCAATGCAATTATTATTATTATGAAATACTGCATCGGACCAAACGCCGAGGCCTCATCAAGATGCTGCCCCCCCCCAAGGGAGGCCGATCCGCTTTTGCGAATGGACAGCTCTAGAGTGCGAGTGTCAAAAGGAGTTGTTGCCAGCAAGCGAAGGGCATTCGCTGCCCGCAGATTGCCCCCTTCCTCCGTGCTCTGCTAAAGGAATAGACGGTGAAAATCCATTTAAACCTCGATTTAACGGACCTCGCTTCAACGGACTTCAAAAGCAACGGACTCCGTGCGCTTCTTCCGAGACAGTGTTCTGCTTTGGGAATAACGGAGCTGATTTACATTTTTGTTGCCGTGTTTTTATTTTAACTATGAAATACTTGTATTAGGGTGGTACGGTGGCCCAGTGGGTAACGCTGTCGCCTCACAGCAAGAAGGTCCCAGATTCGAATATCGGCTCGGGTGCCTTTCTGTGTGGAGTTTGCATGCTCCCCCCCCCCCACCATGTCCACGTGGGTTTTCGCCGGGCACTCCGGTTTCCTCCGATAGTCCAAAAAAAACAACATGCTGCTGCATAGGTTTAATTGGCTCGCAAACTAAATTGCCCGCAGCGCCCGGTAATGGCCTGGCATCCCATCGTGGGCCCTGCCTTGCGCCCTGTGTTTGCCTGGATAGGCTCGAGCTCACCGCGACCCTGTACAGGACCAAGCGGTTTCTGACAATGAGATGAGATGAGACTTCACCCGGTCCAGTGGCCGCGTGCCTCCGCAGAGGCGGTAGTGGCTGTGGTGGCCAGGACGGGGGAGCGCGTTAGCGCTCACGCGAGCGACTGCCAATAAGCATACTCGTGTAAAGCTAACCCACGGAGCTCTTTAGAGACCCCCGCGTATTTATTGCTAATCCATGGAGGTAGCTTTCAGGCCTGAGTGCCCATTGAGATCAATTGCCTTCCGGTTCTAAACTCTGCTGTATTGCGCGGGACTGCAGTTATAAACATTGACAGCTGCAACTTTTGAATTATTAAGCAGAGAAAAAAATATGGGGGGTTGGGGGGGGCGGTTGTTGGCGAGAGTGTGCTCTGAAAGCTCTACGTTGGGAAGAAAAAAAAATTGTAAAATGACTTGATTTGTTCACAGATGCTGTGAATGCCAAATGTGCAACTGTACGCGAGTGAACGGCGTTTAAAAGCATTAGGAGAGAATTGTGCTTCGCTGTTTGTCTGAGACTCCTGCTGTCTTCTTTCAGCAGTAATACTCCTAACTCATCTCATCTCATTGTCAGAAACCGCTTAGTCCTGTACAGGGTCGCGGTGCGCCGGAGCCTGTCCTGGCAGACACAGGGCGCAAGGCAGGGATATACCCACGATAGGACGCCAGTCCATCACCGGGCACTGAGGGAAATTTAGTCTGCAAGCCAATTAACCTGTGCAGCAGCATGTTTTTTTGGACTGCGGGAGGAAACCGGAGTGCCCGGCGAAAACCCACGCGGGCACGGGGAGAGAATTGGCGAACTTCACACAGAAAGGCACCCGAGCCGAGATTCGAACCCAGGGACCCTCTTGCTGTGAGGCGACAGCGCTACCGACTGGGCCGCCGTGCCACCCCCTCCTAACACGTGCCCTCTCTATTTTCACCGACTACCACGCGGGCGTTATTGCTGGTGTTAGTGTTGTTATTGTGGCGGGTTAAACAAAAAAAATCAGACAGCAGTGAAATTACATCTGTGGTGCGAATTCTGGAATTGTTTGGACGTAACCCTTGAGCTGAGTGGTCCGGTGTTTATTGAAATTATCTCTGGCTGTGAGATAAAAGTACACAAGGCTTGGCGTGACATTTATCACCTGATTGATTACCACATGTGGTTTGTTAGTTGGCGTATGTAACAGCTCATTGATTCCTCAATTAATATATATTATTAAGCTGACAATTCATTGAACTGGATGTATGACAGTGGATCTTTTTTTGTGATGTAAGGTAATGAGTCCATGTGATGTCTGCAGCCACTAGAGGCCGCTGCATTTACACAAAGATGTCAAGCAACGTGTTATTAGATCGAATAATCGCCACGAATAACTTTCCATCTATTTTTTTCGTGACTTACAGCACCTCTGTTTAATGGCATTACCCGTTCATATTTAAAATTGAAATTCGTTACAGTCAAAGCGATTGAATAAAACTCATCGTCTGTGGACACTAAACTGGGATATGAGGATTGTGGCTGTGACTAGAAGAGTGGTACAGATCAGGGGTTCACGGAGAGAGATTGATAGTCGTCACCTCACCCCACTGAATATTTAAAACTCTTGGTTTAGAAGTGAAATTCAAGTCACAGTTGTGGTTTTACCAAGCGATACGTCAAGCGACCAGAATGAGTCTCATTTGCAAGACGAACCTTGTTCACCGAAATAACAAGAGCAAACCAAAAACATATCGGTAAGATGAAGAACGTAAAACAGAAAATCATCAGAGGAAAAACATCTGTTTTGTGAGAAATGTAAAATATCGCGTGGACGTGATTCAATTTCGAGTGCGAGAATCAAATCAAGTGTCTACCTGGTGTCATCTCATTGTCAGAAAACGCTTAGTCCTGTACAGGGTCGCGGTGAGTCGGAGCCTATCGCGGCAGACACAGGGCGCAAGGCAGAGATATGCTCACGATGGGACCCCAGTCCATCATTAGACACTGCGGGCAATTTAGTCTGCAAGCCAATTAACCTATGCAGCAGCATGGGTTTTTTTTGGACCGTGGGAGGAAACCGGAGTGCCCGGCGAACACCCACTCGGACACGGGGAGAGAACATGCAAACTCCACAAAGTAAGGCACCCGAGCCGAGATTCGAACCGGGGCCTTAATTGCTGCGAGGCGATAGCGCTACCCACTGGGCCACCGTGCCGCCTAAAAGATATATATTTTTCCCCTCTTTTTTTTTTCCCCCGAGCAACTGCAAAAATCCACAGCATGCAACATGAAGAAGCACTTGCTGAAAGCTGAAAATACCAAAACGCATCTCAGTCAATGCACCGGCTAGCGGTGTAAGTCATGCACAATTACATACTGCTGTGAAACGCCTTGACATTTTTTTATGGTCCTATGCTGCCATCTAAAGGGTAATATCTGTAGCAAAGACAAAGAGCCTCTATTTAGGCTTGATAGACTGTTGGGGGCAGCTGTGAGTTTGTAAGTTTCTAATAAGGCTCGCACGGCACGTGATATGTGATGGTGTGGTCAGCACCACATCTGGCGGCCCTTTTCTCATGAATACTGATGTTGACATCCCCGCACTGAGTGCGCATTTTTAAGGCTGAGCTCACCTAGTGCCAGGTTGTGAGTTCAGAGATAATAGGTAATGCGCAGAGTCCTTTGCCGCTTATGCGTGAGGTTCGATGTTGTTCATGCAGACTAACAAACCGAATCTTAGAAGCTCAACCCCCACTCTCTGCTCAGAGATTCGGGGAGAAGGATTTTGTGGCGTCTGCAACTTGTTTATGGAACAATATCGCCACCAGCTTAAAGCTACAGTCATTACCATCGTAGAGCTACTTTAGATCCCAATTAGTATTGACATTTCGGGTTTTTTCAAGTTGCATATGCGCCTTACTGTTTTATTCTAGAAAGCTCATTTTTCCCATGCCACTGTTGAACTATTACTCTTCTTTGTCTTTTGGTAATCTATTATGCTGTGCAATCTTGAGTGGCTACCGTTTACGTCATGATTATAGTTGGGGTTTCATCATTTTACAAGTTGGTCTTGTGAGTTTAATTGTAGTCTTGCGCGTTACCGATTGCTCTTATGAAGAGGTTAGAGTTTCATTTACGGACACATTCTTGCTGCCAGTTATTTGATTTGCCCTTCGAATTAATGCATTGTGATGTTGGTAAGTTGAGACGTTTGTCGTGTCGCAGGAATCCAGCATCCAGAGCTTCCAAGCTCACTGCGTGCTTTTGGCTGTAACAATATTAAACAGAGTGCCTGAGGATGCCTCTAACGTGCGAGGCGAAACGTCGCGATGGGGAGAGAGGGAGTGATCGACGCGGCTGTCCCGAGAGAGCAGCTTTTCGAAGTAATCATCAGTATTAAACATCTCAAATCCTGCCGACACTGTGAGGAACATGGGTATTATTTGACCATATTTCGCCACGCTGGTCAGTACAGGTGGTAAAGGCAGGGAAGTATAGATTCAAAAACATATCTAATAGAGTACAACAATTGATTCCACTGCACTGCTGATACCCACCACATAACTCCACATCCTATATAGTCACATGCATGGTGGTCACCCATTAAAACGGTATTCTCGTTCAAACCTACCGAGCTTTCTGCGATATTCTGAGACCAGGTTTTTCTGGGTAATTCGTGAAAGGCCACCCAAACCTATTGTGGTAGCAGTTCAGCAGAACAAAGTAACAATGCTGAACGAGAAATACATAAATCATAAAACAAAGCGATAAAATGTCAACTCACATGACATGGAGGTATTAAACCTGTAACTCCATGCTGTTTGATATTACGCTCGCGCAGAGCTGATTGCATTTTGGTTACAAGGTGATGCAGAGAGTTTGCATCAGAGTTTCGGCGAAACATACTTTTCAGCATAACCTCTACGGCGAAGTGCACGTACTTTGAAGTTGTTTAACTTACTTAGCCCCCCGACTCCACCTCCCAACTCATATGTCAAAGAGGCCCTGTAGATGCAAAAATCACACACGCGGGCTAATTTTGCTCCTCGCCGCACAGTTTCTGATCGCGGTCGTGCCAGGTCAGTGATCCGCCTCCGCGTGGCAAGAGGAGCAAAGCGGTGCCGAACATCCAACGCGTTCACTGCACGCAGCCGGCGTGTAGCGAGCGTCGAGCGGGGCACCCCCAGCTGGACAACGTGCCGTCGCGTTTCAGAGACGGACGTGGGGTTTTTTTCGTGGCTCGATGCGTGAGATTTGGTGGGGGCTGGCGCAGGGAACAGCGCTGCCGCCTGGCACAAAGAAGCTCCCGGGTTTGATTCTTGGCTGTGTGGAGTTTGGCACGTCCGCGCCGTGTCGGCGTGCGATTTCGCCGGGTACTCGGGTTTCTTCCCGCGGTCAAACAAAAAAAGATGCTGCCCAGGTAAAAATTGATCCCGACTAAAATTACCCCAGGTGCCCTGCGGTGGTGTAACTTGCTTACCCCTCACCGGCGGACAACTGTCAAAAAGAGATACATATCACAACGGTAGCTTCCAGTTTAAATAAAACCTGACCGAATTGCTTTCCATAGCCCCCCGTCTCTCCCCTTCGTAACATTTCACCTCCCGCGAAGGAGACACGGGAACACCTGCAGGCGATTTTTCGCGGAGGAGAGAAAGAGAGAGAGAGAGAGCGCGCGCGCGCGCGCGCGGGAGCGCCGCTCGACACGGCTACCCCGAAAGAAGGGCTCTCGGGAGCAAGTTTCTCGACGCCAGCTCGGCACGTTGCCGTGCTACTCTATCACGCACCGCGCACGATTCGCATTTGAAAATCGAGCGCGCGTAACAAAACAACGCCGCCGCCCCCCCTCCGTGCGCTCGCGTGGACACGCGTACTGGCACACGCGGGCCCATTACGCGATCAATACATCCTCGGGGAGTTGTGTCCTCTCTTCTTCTCGGCGTGCACGTAATTGGCTTCTTGCTACACTAACGGCACAGCACCGCACGGCCCTCACACTCAATACATCAGGGCAGCTCCCGCGCACGCTGTCAGCGATTTCCATCCTCACTATTTACGGGTAACAAGGCCATTTAGGGTAATAATTTCTAGCTAACAAGCCACCTAGGCCTGAATTGTTGCTCAGAAGATGGGGTTGCGACCCGTTCATATACCCCGGCGCTTTTTCCTGTTTTTCTCCCCCCTCCCATTCGAGGTATGAACTACAGGTGCCCTTCTTGTTTCGATCTCTGCCGCCTGACGTGCGGTGCACGCGTATTTAACTATGACAGCCGTTAAGTTACGGGCGTTTTCAAACCACCATCCCCCGCCACCGCCCATCCCTCCTCTTGTCTTTCTTAGTCCCGCTTCTGACACATTGTGTGCAAGTTTTGTTGCTGTTGTTTTGCGTGCAATTTTTTACGGACCTTCTCTGAAGAAAGTCTGGGTCGGGAGAACGAATTTGAAAAACAAACTCTGACACTTTGAATGGGGCGCTCTGTTATTCGCTGGCATTATTCGCTGGCACCGCTGAAGTTTTCATCGCCCGGTTATTGTATGTATAAATAAGGACAGTATGTTTACATGGGTTGCTATCAGCTCTTGTTTAGGTGGAAGGGTGGACAGTTGTATTGTGCAGATGTCTTTACGGCGGGCTCGGGACGGTAACTCCTGTCTCTCCGTGGCCCTAATGAGGACAAGTGTACTGCAGTGTGCATATAGAATGTGCAGAGCGCGGTCGTCAGTACTAGATTTACTCTGCAGACTTACTCGGCCCACAGAACCAGAGGCATTGCTGAGCCGATATAAAAATAGTTCCTTACGTTTTGCGTACACCTGCTTGCAAACAGTTTGCCTTGCTGTTGTGCCATGTGCTTAACTCGTTAACTCTTTCGCAGCCCTTTTGTAAGTCATGTTTTTTGTTGTTGTTTCATGATGAGTTTTGATTAATTCAGCGTAATTTTTTTTTATTTTTGTTCAAGTGACATCTTTACAATTCGATGTAAATTCACGCGCTGAGTCGAGGTGTGCGAGCGAGCACATCAATTTTTTACAACAAGCGTAAATAATGTATTCGGTACTTATTTATATTAATTTAAGGAAGCCAGCGCTCGTCTCGGTATTGGGTCAAGTGAAATAAATTGCCATTTTAAATTTAAAGTTCCGTTGTGATTTTGGGAGAGATGGGCTTATGGGCCGGGGGGGGGGATGGGTGAAATGGGTGAAGGCACAAAAAAAATCGTTTTATCGCCACATATAAACCATCGTTACGATAACTTAAATGTTAGCAGAAACTGAATTTGCAGTCCTGGGTTAATTTATAATTTTTCTATTGATTTGGTGTTCGGCTCACTCCCCACTGGGTTTCTCATTGCATGCTTTTAGTCGTATATATATTAAATAATCATGAAATCTAATGCCACGGGCGTTGTACAGTTTCAACGGCTGCAGAAAATATGAGCTGTATGAATACTGCTCCTTTCCATTAGCTGCCCACCATCTCCGAACAGCTCCCTAATTTGCGCCCAGGCAGGGAAAGTAAATGGCTTTTAATAAGACATTAGCCGTAAATTTCATTAAGGGCCCATTTAGATTAGGATCAGGGATTTTGTTGCCTTGGCAACTGTGGGCTGACCAATCGAAATTCCTGGCGCTCGGCCATAACTCAACATTATCACTTGATGCAACATTAATTTACAAGTCCGTGGGATGGGTCGTGGAAAAATGAGCTGAGCCTGTAGAGTTTGGTTCAGTTCGGATTGCTAAAGTATTTAAATGCGATACGACCAGCAGAATCATTTTGCCAGGAACTTTCTGCTACACGGCATACAATGCTTGGTTGCTTGCCGGCGAAGGTTTAATAGTTGCTTAAAAAAAAAGTGTTTAAAGTAAATGTGTAATTTCCGTAAGTCATTTAACAGTTTGGATGGAAATTGACAAAGTATAGGGTGCATTTTTGAGAATTCAGATGGAAGGCGCCAAACGGTGGTGGCACATGGTGGTGATCTATCGCTGTACACGCGAGGGTTGTTGGATCACGCGGTCGACAAAATGTTACGAGACCTCCAATCCCAGAGCCATCGATGTGCAATAGTTCATCAAAGCCTTGTCTGACATCTTCTGTCCCGTCCGTATGGCATGGGGTATTTCTCCTCGCATGCAACGAGGGTTTCTCCGGGTACTCCCCCACGTATGGATGCTCGCTAATTGGTTGAAAACATCTTCATAAAAATAGAACACTGCGGATGAAATGTTTTGGGCGTCTGCTCGCCACCTGGCTTTGTTTTCAGCGTAACTGCTGTTGGATCGGTGACTGTGCGGTACAGTTTGCACGAACGACGCTGTCTTAAATTCATCAAGGCGTTTGCGTGTGGGGGCCACGCACTGTGATATGTCCCTGACTCTCTGGGTTCGATTCCCAGCTGTGGCAATGAGCAGTGACGAGTGATGTTCAAACGGCTCCTGGGCCACCATTGTCTCACTAACACTGCTCAGCATGGTCAGTTTAGGTCGAACAACTGGCAAGAGCATGGGGGCGAAACTTTATCCAAGTCGGTTGACAAAAGACCGCAAACTAATAGTATTATTATCACTCTCAAAAGCTACTCTTTCGGGAAAGCTGTATCGGGCCTTGCTCTGTTCTCCCGTCACGACGTTTCGCCTCCGACATTGGAGGCATCATCGGCCTCATGAAGGAGAGAGGAGGAACGCTCGACATGGCTATCCCGAAAGAGCAACTCTTGAGACCAATTCGCGTACTTTGAGCCGTGAAACCCTGTATTATTATCATCATCATTATTTTGAATAATAATAAAAAAACGTACACACGTATTTTTGCAATGTACATATCTCCCATGAATACTTTAATGGTAATAAAGTTGATGGAATTTGGGTATTTGTGGGAATTAGTTTTTAGAGAGCCCCTTGGAGAGCGAGATCACCGCTCGACGTAATTACGGCGCCGGTCTCGTGAGTGGCAATGAGATTGGCAGGCGGGACGCGGGCGAGGCGGGAAGGCTGATGTTTGTAAATTGCCCCGAAGGCAAATTTATTTAGCTTCGGAATCATTAATTAATTAATAAAATCGGAACGAGCCTGTTTTGAGAGCGTGTCTCTCCGTGTTAATGACGAGCGGCCTCGGCGATTCGCTGCTCCGCTTAATTCTGACCGAAGCCGCTCCCGCAGTCACACATGACCCCGTCACTATTGCGGCTTGGATACAACAATGGGCGTTAAATGGCGCAAATTAATGGCCTGTCCGTGCAAGTCAATGGGTCCCCTGGCTAACGTTACTTCGTAAGCCCCTCACCCACGTTGCAAAAGCACCCCCCCCCTTCCTTCCTCCTCCTCGTCTGAGCCCCCTCTCCACCAACTTCCTGTGTGCAGGCTGTGTGCTGAACACAGTGCAAGATCCTATAATGTGGCGTTAGCTGTCATGATTTCACATTAGTTTCACATTACGACAAAACCTCGCAGGAACAATTCAACATTTCTGACCGTTCGAGTTGGCAGTGTCAAAATTGCGCCGCAAAAAATCTCACGTCAGGATTTTGATGGATTCCAAAAAACGGCTTGTCTTGAATGCATACAATTCTGTTCGCAATCTCTCTCGCTCACACAGTAGATGATGGTTATACCTTCTGCCACACACAACCGCTTTAACACTTCTCACTCACAACCCGATCAGCATTAGCCTTACCACTCTGCTTTGCAAATCTAAAATCCATATGCCTCACTCGTAAAACGACACAGTTTCCCTGCGAGTATTGTGTTCATAAGCATGTTAGTGTCGCATTGTTCAGCAAAAACTCCTTGTGTATCCTCCTGCCATATTAAAATCGTCCTCTCAAATAGGCCCTTCCAACTTCGCTCTCACATTGTACAACAGCTCCATAACCATACTGAAACCATTACATTAAGTGCGTCACCGCCCCTATTGCTTTAATTAAAACGAGAATCAAATGCGTAGCTTTCATTACACGCCACTTGATGGTAAGTGAAAACGCCTGGCGTCGGGCGTTGTAAGTGTACCACACCTACCCGTGTGTGTGTGTTCTCTCAGTCACACGTTATTATTCTTTAAAATAACAAATACCCGAGTTCCTCCCCCGCCCCGTGCCTTGGAAAAGTAATAATTATTAATAACACGCACTATAAAGGCCTATATTGTGCTGCGCATAATCCAAGCCATATCTCAACCGCGGTGGCTTTCACGAACCCGCAGATGCCACAGTGTAATGTTACAAGAGCTACTTTGTTCACGTCCTCTCACCTAGAATTATAACAAAAACTGATGAAGGGAAGCTTTGGCTCGCGTATTTGCGTACGTATCACAAAACAAACGACTGTTAAGTGCTTTCCCTAATTCATCCGATACTCTGGCGATTATAGGACACAGTAAACAGAGGTTGGACTAAGAGGGGTTGCGTGGGGTCGGGGTGGCACCTCGTGTGGATGGAGGGACCTATACCCACATCCTCCGTGTACGGGTCAAGTGTCAACCATGCGACTACTGCGTGATCGGGAAACACGTGAATACAACGAGGATGACTTCAACAGCATTGACAGTGATGACCGCCTTGACGTGAGCCCTGGTTCCTCCTCACCCACAACCAGGACTTGTCTCGAACTTAGAGTCGCTGCGTCACAAAGGGGCCCGTGCCCTTCAAATCCCAACCGATAGAATCACCGACAATCGCAGCGGTGCTCCTATCCTCCGGCGAAATTCCGCGATTTGTGTTTCGTTTCGTGTGCCGTCGGAAGCGGTGGCGGAACCCAGCGTTCGCTCGCTCTTAAAGCAACTCCAGCAGCAAAGTGGGCGTGTAATTGTGCGTTCCTTTACAAGAATCCTGGCTAACGTTCAGCGTGCCCAGCAGGGATTTGTGGTGAGTGG
This sequence comes from Mordacia mordax, assembly GCA_036362905.1. Lineage (NCBI taxonomy): Eukaryota > Metazoa > Chordata > Hyperoartia > Petromyzontiformes > Petromyzontidae > Mordacia > Mordacia mordax. The sequence goes on along the minus strand of JAZEWT010000006.1, from coordinate 25,716,916 downwards.
TGCCACGGCTATCGATGGCCTTTTTCGTTTGTTTGCTCCTAAATTGAGGCCCCCCCCGTCGCGCGGGCCCGTGATGCTCGAGCAGACGAGATGAACTCAAGCGGCTACATCCAGGCGGCACGGTGGCACAATGAGTAGCGCTGCTGCCGAGCTTAATTGGCCTGCTGAGTAAATTGCCCCCAAAATGCCCTGCGGAGTACTAGCATCACATGTTGGGCATAGCCCGGTCTTGCGCCGCGTATCTGTGGGCATAGGCTCCGGCGGCCCCCCACGACCCTGTACAGGAGCGAGTAGGTACCGGTTCTGAACTGAGCTACATGCATGCGCGAAGGTCACGCAAGCGCTACCCACTGCAGAGGTGCGCTACAGCTGTGGCTGAACCGTGGAGCAACTGTAAACAACGTCGTTAGCCTCCGTCTGAAATGTCCCATAAGATGTGTAGAATTGTCGGGCTTGAAAGCAAAAAAGCGCTACTACGCACGCTTTCTGTCCTCACATTTAAAATGCAAAAAAGCCATGTGTCCAAAACACAACAAAAAATTGAAAGTCAGAGTGATTTCCTGCCAAAATAAGCAGTGAATCTGTGCTTGTCTCACGTTTACAACACTGAGCCAGTGATAGAAATTCAGCAGTCTTATGGGAGAGGGAGAGTCTCTCCATAGGACAATCGCCGTGTCAAACAGCATTTTTAATAATGGCATTTTCGACAATGTGCAGGCGTATGGTTCTCAGATTGAGTCCCGGATGGTATTCAGGCTCACGCTCGCCATCTGCACGATTCTCTCTGGGCTCGTTCCTGCCTACATCTCCCCTCTCATCTTATTTTACCCCCCTTCAGGTGTCATCGGCTCGAGTGACCCGAAGGTCTTCTGTCAAAACCCTCAGTCAACCTGCGCTTCACGGGAGGGCATGCCTTCTCTGCGGACCAAC
>JAZEWT010000006.1:25700402-25715505 GCA_036362905.1 Mordacia mordax | reverse complement strand
ACAGGGTCGCGGTGAGCCGGAGCCTATCCCGGTAGAGACAGGGCGCAAGGCAGGGATATGCCCACGATGGGACGCCAGTCCATCACCGGGCACTGTGAGCTATTTAGTCTGCAAGCCAATGGACCTATGCAGCAGCATGTTTTTTTTGGACTGTGGGAGGAAAACCGGAGTGCCCGGTGAAAACCCACGCGGACACGGGGAGAGAACTCGCAAACTCCACACAGACAGCAGCACCCGAGCCGAGATTCGAACCCGGGACCTTCTTGCTGTATTCGTGTCATCCATCTGAAATATATAATGGTTATTTAAAGCCGAAATGAACAAGGACAATTGTTAGTGATCAATTAAATGTGGGTCACCAGACATCCGAACCACCCTGTCTCATGGTTCCATTCGGTGCATTGTTGGAAAATGTTAGTTACATATTTAAATAAAAAACCAATTTCCTCTGCGCACGACTGTGAATTGACGTGTCAATGACGAACGATAATTACTGGCGAGAGAGCGTGACGGACGAGCAAGAGGGTTGTCAGCAGAGCCGCAGTGTCGCAAAGTTGATGATGGCAGCTGCACGGGTGACACATCATTCTGGAGCCCCGTTAGCACGAGCGAGCCACATAACTTCGTAAAATAACACCCGTTTATTTTTAGACGACCGCGAAAATGAAGCAATTAAAACTCTACACTTTTGTTTTTTTTCGCACTGAAGTCCAGTGAACAATGGTTAATCACTCAAAACATTACTCTCCGTCATTTGTTTGTGGTTAGCGTTGCTCCTTCAGGTTATCGAGCCAATTACCCACGGATATTGGAGCAACTATAATAATAATTGCATTTCTAGAGCGCTTTTAAACGGTCTTGCAAATGATCGAACATCGAGTTCATTGAGACGCTGCACGTTACAACTGGTAATTGTGTGACTACAATCCTAACAAAATGTGCATTGTCCATATTGAAATATATAACGTACAACCCTTTGTCAATCTACTGCCGGATGAAGGCCATACCATGTAATGTCTGTCATAGGGGTGCTATGAGGAGCGGTGGTTCAGCAGTTAGCGCGCCGGGCTACAAACGTAACAACCCGAGTTCGATTCCTGCTCAAGGCCAACACCAGTGACTATTTTCTTAACGGGTCCTGAGCCTATCTTCGGTCGACTCGGCTTCAAATGAGTACCTAGCGTGGTGTGTAAACATAGCCACTAGGGAGACAAAGGCGGCTGGGCATTGTGTGGACACCCACCTCATCTTTCATAGGTGCTCGCTAACTGCACTTGACCCATCTGTTAAAGCTATATGGAGCATCATAGCTTCCTGTTTGCATATTTTGCCACAAGTATGTGTGGCTTTTGCAAACTAGGCACATTGTGAAATGTGTCTGTTTTGGTGTTTGAAGATTTTAACACCTGTATAATTGCCAGAAATGGTAAAAACCTGTTCTACTTATTACCTATATGGAGTATTTTTGCTTTTGTCTTATTTGGCCCATAACTTACCATGCTGGTTGTACAGTTTGGTGAAGTGAAGGCGTGACAGCACAATGTTCTTTCCCATATTTTCTCTTTAAATACAGGATATTGAGTTTACGTCAGTAATACATTAACCATGTGTCCCCTTTCATACAGCGGGTCAATCTAAAAAGGCTTTAGTTATTGTTGTCATCAGCAGGTGAGCGCTGCCATCTGCTGGTTAAAACGAAACGTGCATTTGCTAGCAATCGTATGCCTTGTAAATACCTGTAAAAATGCATCATTTATTGCAATGCTCATAAAAAAATAAATTGAAAAAAAATTACATCCATCCATCCATCTTCTTCCGCTTATCCGGTGCCGGGTCGCGGGGGCAGCAGTCTAAGCAGCGATGCCCAAACTTCCCTCACCCCAGACACTTCCTCCAGCTCATTTACATGCAGAATATATTGTTGTATTTAAGCGGCATAGCGAACAAGTTAGGAAAAGCGATACCAATGAGATGGCAAAAATGTGAAACTTTTCTACAATCGCATCGTTGTCCTAAATCAATAATTCATTAAGTTACATCTCGAACATTTACTGGAATTGCTGGGAAATGCTTTGCTGGCATTGCAACATTCATGTGCATTAGATTTCCAGTCACCCAAGAATTTAGCTCACGAGGATTACTGCCGGGCAACACGGTGGCACTTACTTTTAAATGGCACCTCCTTCACACGGGGAAATACCACGAGAGTACTCCGCTCTCTCCACCTTTGCGGCTGTTCATTTCACATCCCCCCGCACTAACGGCGAACTCCGTGTCGCGAACCGCGTGCCAGGGTACCGCCGTGAAAGTCTCTCGTCTCATCTCATTGTGAGAAAGCGCTTCGTCCTGTACAGGGTCGCGGTGAGCCGGAGCCTATCCCGGCAGACACAGGGCGCAAGGCAGGGATATGCCCACGATAGGACGCCAGTCCATCACCGGGCACTGCGGGCAATTTAGTCTGCAAGCCAATTAACCTGTGTAGCAGCATATTTTATGGACTGTGGCAGGAAACCGGAGTGCCCGGCGAAAACCCACGCGGACACGGGGAGAGAACATGCAAACTCCACACAGAAAGGCACCCGAGCCGAGATTCGAACCCGGGGCCTTCTTGCTGTGAGGCGACAGCGCTACCCACTGGGCCACCGTGCCACCCCGCCGCGAAAGTATCGCTGCCATCTCACAGTAAGGTCCCGGATTCGATTACCACCTCGGGTGTCTTTCTCTGTGGCGTTTCCATGTTCCCTCCGTGCCTCCTTGGGTTTCCTCCCACAATTGGCCCAATACCGTTCTCTCTACAGCTCTGTGCAGCGCTTTGTGACCCTCAGGTGAAAAGCCCTTTCGAAGTCCAATTATTATTATATTGCCCTCGGTGCCCTGCAATGGACCGGCGTTCTATCCTGGCTAGAGTACTAGCTTATGCCCAGTGTCTGCCGAGATGGACGCAAGCCTCTCGCAACCCGATAGAAATTAAAGCGGATGTTGATAATAGATTACTGACTCTGGTACTGCTTATCTACTCTAATATTTACAATAGCTCTGAACACGAACCCTGTTTATAAAACTCACAGCATATAAGCATGTGCCAAAACGAAGGCGTGTGTTGGGATGGGGGGGCCAATCAATATCAAGAGTCTACTGGCATTAACCATTACTGTTGTTTGATGAAATCACAATGAAGGGTCTCGTTTATGTAGAACTAGAAATGTGAAATCAGTAACCACAGAAAAATAAACATTTTATTAACAATTCAAGCTTTGTTTTTCATAACGTAGCATTTGCACAAATGACCAACAAGTTACACCAGGAACAATTAAATACAATTACAAAACGTTCCAACGTTACATGGGCGTTGTAACTTTGGGAAAAATAATATCTGTCGAATGTACTTTAAAATTTCAAGGCCAAACCAATATTCCTTCTAAAATATATTCATAACCATACCCAACATCCTAATGCGGGTTTTTGCTTTACAATCACGGTTTGGTTATACGGAGAAACAGATCAAAAGGGATCTATAGTCTCAGACACATGCAACCGAATGAAAGAGGTACATTTATGAAGGCACATGAAGTGAAAATCTCAAAGCGAATCCTTGTCTCCGAATTACATTAACTATTGTGCATTTCATGAATTAGGTACAATATATTTTTCTTAAGTGAAGAGTACCACTGCACTGCATTTTAGCATGAATTGGTAGGCCACGGTAAAGTTGTATATTCGTCTATCACATTGCCACCCTAATTAAGTGTACACCCAGTGCAGTATGTGCATACTCTTACGATCGTTTTCTATACATGTTCACAAAGGTGATCGTTTCATACACACAGTATGCATTCTTAAACTCGAGTACATTTTCTTGCGTCTAAAAGTATTTACCCACGTTCAAAGCAATTGGCACTTGTCTAGGAATCTACTTGGACATGGTGTAAAGTGTCATGATCAGTAGCCGCTTCATCCTCCAGAGGGTAAAGCCAGATCCTATCCTGGGAGACACAGAGCGCAAGGCAGGGCTATACCTATGATCCGATGCCAGTCCACGGCAAGGTGTCAAGGGGAAATTTTAGTCGGGCCACTCCACATATGCAGCAACATGTCTTGGACCTTGGGAGTAAACCGGACTACCTGGGGAAAACACGCGCGGACACGTGCAGGCAGGGTGCCTGTGCATCTGCACCCCCTTTTTTTTCTGTAAAGTCCTGCCCAAGCCAGTTTCATTCCCCACGTCGTGTAGTGCTTGCTGGGTTGGCACTACGCAACGGCGTGACATGACTGCCCACCCCCCCACTCCACTCCCCGATCCCCCTGCAGATTATCTCGCGCCTGAGTCGTTATCTCTTGAATGGATACCTTCGATAATGAATATGTGCCACGAGTTATGAATTGTATTTATTATTCGACCTTTCCACATATCCGCCTCCCGTGACTCTCAGCGAGTTGGACACATGCAATGTTGTACAGCACCTTGACATTTGCATATTTGGGTCACTGGCTTTCACCTGAAATAAGAATTTCCCAAGACGATGGGTGATGAAAAATGATTTAGTGATTAATTAATGCTCTAATCACGGGCAGCAGCTCTGTTTTAATGAAGCAATGAAAAGTTACACATCACGTTGCATTAAACTCTATAACGAGATTGTAAATTAACTTTTAAGCGATTAGTCACGTTTGCCAAAGCAAAAAAAACTGAAATGGTGTTCTGCACTGTCACCGACACTGCGATGCATATTTTACTATCTTTGTACTAAACCGAAATTGTTCTTAACATTGTAATACAAATATATAGTTCTGTGTTCACTTCTGGAAAAAAAAAGGCTTCTCCACACCATATCAGTCATGTGGGTTCTTTTGACCATGCAACACCATACGGGTCAGAGCTGGTTGCTGAACCAATGTGGTCCATATATATTTATCATCTCGTTGTCAGAAACCGCTCAGTCCTGTACAGGGGCTCGGTGAGCCGGAGCCTATTCCGGCAGACACAGGACGCCAAGGTAGAGATATACCCATGATGTGACGCCAGTCCATCACCGGGCACTGCGGGCAATTTAGTCTGCACACCAATTAACCTATGCAGCAGCATGTTTTTTGGACTGTGGGAGGAATACGGAGTGCCCGGCGAAAACCCCCTCGCGGACACGGGGAGAGAACATGCAAACTACACACAGAAAGGCACTCGTATATATTTCTGATACCCACTACTGATCAGCCATGTCTGTGAATCTTAAGTCACCCGGGTTTTTACTTACATAAAATATTTAACCTGGGAAATCCCTTGGCATGGTACATCTCATTTGCAAGGGTGACACATGACAAGCAAAGAGGCCTTTGAGAGTTCCCGAGGGGGGGGGGGTGGTTTCTCCATTGTAGCAAGACTGGACAAGTTAATAGTGTAGTACGTTAACCTCTGTCACTGCTCCACCTTCACCTTGTAATAGGGTAGACTTTCTCAGCATAGCAAGTAGCAGCAAGCCTCATTAAATATTTAGTTTCTAAACCTACCAGCATCACGGTCCCCACGAGCAATGCAAATCCTTTCACTGTTGCCCCAAAGCCATGTGAATCAAGAGTATTTTGTTGGCAGAGGGTTGTAATCTTTATAAATTGTTAGCAGAGGGTAGCCTTTTCAAATAAGTTTTTTTGCACTCCCATTTTGGTGGGTTTGTTTTTGGTCGCTAATCATAACTAAAGAAATACGCAGTACGCTAGTACCATAGCCATTGTGTGAGGCTGTGTTCATCCAGCATGCAGAACTTTTCCACATTATCTCGACACATTCGCGCATGTGTGCGTGCGTGCGTGTTTTTTTTATTGCTTTTAAGCCATCATCGATCATTCCCCGCTGGGATATTCACCGTTCATCCCCATTGGGCTGGGGGGCATTTGGTGGAGGTCTGTGTCCGGCATTGTCTTCCGCCGAGTCGGGGTTGTTGCTCCCTGCTGCCCCAAGTTTGCGGTGACACATGGGGCACGTGTCCTGCACGTAGAACCACTTGCGTAGACAACTCGGGTGGTACATGTGGCCGCAAGGAGTCAAAACTGCCGCCTTCATGTCCTGAAAATGGATCAAGGGGAAACAATAGCGGAGCGTGTGACTCAGTATAACACGTATAAAAAAAATAAGCAATTAACACCTATCTGTATATTTTTTTTGTGCTAGCACCAAAATCTTTATTTAGCAACAGAAAATGAACTGTATTAAAATAAAACTATAGACATAGATGGATAGATGTTTATTATTACAGCGGAAAAACAACCCGGAGAGCTTGAAAGCTCTTAACAGGACTCCTGTCACACAACAAACATGCGAGTTGCCGACACTAATTTAAAATGATTTTAAAATATATATAATGCGAGACCTGCACTGTACATGAATCACTAGGTGTTGTATATCATACAGTTATAGACAAAAATATGTTTTGAATATCAAAAGTTTGCAGAATGCAAAGGGTTTATGTCGAGTAAAACATCTGATAATGTACGTGTCTAAAGTTACCAACTGTTATACGTTAGCGAAACCAGTCTCGATTTTCAAAAGCTGTCTCCGTATATGTGAGAGTTTGTGAAAACCTGGGATTTTGTCCCATTGTAAAATGTTCTGGCATCGTAAGTGACCGGTCATATGCACTATGGGTGGGGGAATACATGTGTAGCGGGACAGTGTTGGCAGAGGAGGTAGGCCTGCGATCAGAGGGTGGGTTCAAAATCAGACCGTGCATAGTGATTGAGTGGGCATGGCATTTTTAACAGTGGACAAGGCTGACGACGCGAGTGGCTGCTAACTCGCCATGTGATAGCCGTGTCGAGTGTTCCTCCTTTCTCCTTCGCGACATTTCGCCTACCATGTTGCCGGCATTATTGGGCGAATGATGCTATTCAGAGCAGAGCAATCGCCACCTCTGCACGTGTCAGAGCTCAAAGGTGTGCAATGTAATACAGGAAAACCTTCATTTAACGGACCTCTGATTCAACGGACTTTGAATCAACGGACGCTGTCCACTACTCCCAAGACAGCAGTCTGCATTGTAAATAACATTTAATCAGTTTAGTGTTTTTATACCTGTTTCACGTTCTAACGTTCTAACGTCGTACAGGCACGCACCTGGTAGCAGACGGGGCACACGTCCCCGTGTTGTGACAGGAGTTGCGGCGAGGCCCTTGGCATGGCGGCCACGCGGGAACCGGCCATGCGCCGCAGCTTCAGGCTGCGCCAGCCGGCGCGCGCGCGCTGCCACAGGTTATAGTAGGCGTAGGAGAGCACCACGGTCACGCCCGACCAGCTCCACCCACCGCCCGTCCACTCGAGCAGGCTGAACACCACGAGGCCCAGGGACGCCAAAAACTCCAGGGCACGGCAAAACCCCTGAAGGCGTGATGATAGAAGCTAAGGTCAAGGGGTCACCGCTATGGCTAAGGCCACTGATGCTGCTGCACCTCACCATCATGTCCTTCCGTTTGATCTTCCAGTTTGTTGTGAAGCCGATACCTGTTTTTTTTTTAAAGATAGCTCTGTCTGTACCTCATCATCTGGTTAAAGGTCATTCCCTTGATTACTGACATCCGGGTGTTCATTCAAAAGCCTGTAATTGTCACCTGCTCTCCTCTATACCACACATTTGTCCAATGCAATGCGACCCCTTTTTCCAGAACGCATCTATACCAGTCTTTTGTACATTCTATTTAGGTTTTCCGAGTTGCTTACCCTGTTAATGAAATCGACAATAATCGCACATTGGTGCAGGCTAGTTAAATAGAACAGTGCCTTATGCTTCCAAATATGTTGTAATGCATTCCTGATACCATTTCAACAACTATAATACACTATTGTACGAAACACTGTATAAAATATTCAACGCTACCCTAGACGTCATTCATTCATGATTAATACCCGCTTAATTCCAGGGGGATACCCAGGATGTGACTCCAGTCCAGCGCAGGGCACACTTTTTAGGGCAGTTTACTCAACAGACCAATAAACCTAGCCAGCAGCGTGTCTTTGGATGGTGGGGGGAAGCCGGAGTACCCGACGAAATCCCACGCAGGCATGGGGAGAGCACGCAAACTCCACAGAAACGCAGCCTCCACTCAGTCAAAGATATTACGTGCGGACGATCCAATGCGCTCTTGTGAGATTTAAATATATTTCAATGAAAGAGAGCGTGTCACAATATCTCTGTCAGACATTCAGACTCGTCGTCTCCTCACCTGCAGGTAATAGACAACATCGTCCATGAACTCAGGAGGCCAGTTGCGCTGCTCTTCAACGGCGAAGAGTAAGTATATCACGATGCTGCTCATTGCCTGTCAACAGAAACGAGCACAGCGGCCAGGCTCCCTCAAACCGAACACCGGAACGTGCCACCCGGCTGAAATATCTCACCTCATTGTGAGAAACCGCTTCGTCCTGTACAGGGTCGCGGTGCGCCGGAGCCTATCCCCGGCAGACACAGGATGCTAAGGTAGGGATATACCCATGATCGGACGCCAGTCCATCACTGGGCACTGAGAGTAAGTTAGTCTGCGAGCCAATTAACCAATGCAGCAGCGTGTTTTTTGGACTGCGGGAGGAAACCGGAGTGCCCGGCAAAAACCCACGTGGTTTCGGGGAAAACGTGCAAACTCCACACGGAGAGGCACCCGAGCCGAGATTCGAACCCGGGCCCTTGTTGCTGTGAGGTGGCAACAGCGCTACCTACTGGGCCACCGTGCCGCCTCCCGGTTGAAACATGCTGACGACCAATACATTTGCACGCAGTTTCTACAGATGTTCTGTGCAGCGCTTTGTGACCCTCGGGTGAAAGGCGCTTTAGAAATGCAATCATTACTATGTTTTGCAATTCACTGGTGTGCACCTGCTCAAAATGTTCACTTCGAATAGAAGCTGAAAATGCACATTTGCTTACGGTTGATAGAATTGTATAATCCAAGTTACAGTGCACTTTGTTTTTTAGCGCAAGCAAGCAACCCATGCTTGCCAGTGGCACAACAAGAACATGCATTGTGTGGTGTGTATCCATACCTGTAGTGCAGTCAACACCGTGCTTGATATAAGGATTAGCCACGAGTCCAATGGGAGCAGTAGGTTGATCCTCCACATCAGGAAAATTGGGAAGAGGCACAGGAACAAGCACATGCTCACCGCACGGAAGTGTTTCCACCGATTCCTGCCACATGTCAAAAAGGGTCAGATTGTAAGTGCTTTGCTACGCTGACACACTTCAAGCAGATTGTAAGTGTTTTGCTACGCTGACACACTTCAAGCAGCCTATAACACTGTTCAAAAACAATGGATCGAGGCATATTAATTACACCTGCATTCACACATAAGTTGGCAAAGCGGCGTTAAATATAGACACAATAACCAGCTACACTTCAAAATCCAGTTGAATTCGTTACCAGGATTAAATCTCAGGACCTGACCAATGCCAGTGCAGTGTTCTAAACCGTGTTTAAACCCAGCAACGTCGAATAATCGATCGCTGACCTGGTGCAGTAAATGCCTTCCCATTGCACACCTTATAGTTCATTATATATGAAAAGGGAAATCCCCAACCTACAAATGCAGACCCAACAACATGCATCACAAAACCATTGTCAACGTTATTAGTAGAGTGCTTTGAGGACAGCTGCGAATATTCCATTACTTATCACGCGCAGCAGCCAAGTTGAGTAGAACAGGCTCGGAAATTTCGAGCGCAGATTGCAGAGTGGAGGCCAGCACGACGAAGAGGATGATGCTGAGAAGGAAGGCCCGATACATGAGCTGCAGCTCCAGAAGGCCCGTGCACATCGCCATCATCAGAAACATCACGCCTTCTGAAATCCCCCTGCACGGCAAGAGACACGGCGTTCTCGAGCAGGTTGGACGATTCGTAGGTCTGAGCCACTGCAGTATCACCAAACATTCGTATTTATTATTCTTGCAAAAAACTCCCAACAACTGAATGGCCATGAAGAGTGGCCGCTCCGTGCTGATTCTCTCCGGTGTTCAGTGCAGGTGAGCATCTCACCGGTGAACGGCGTCTTGCTGCTGGAGCGCAGAGAAGCCGTGCAGGTAAAGTCTGCATAGCGACAGCAAAGTTTGTGCGACGTGGGACACCACTGACGTCAGGCCCAGCAGGAGGTACGGGCTGCTGCAGCACTTTGCGACACTGCGATATTAAAAACAGAAACAACGGTAAAGCTTCAGTGACAATAAAACACACACGTGCGGAGGACACAGACAGCTGCTGCCACATGAAGATCAGCTTATTGCTATACTTGCCCCGAGAATAATGCTTGATTGACAGTTGACAGACAATCGTTTCAGGTGGTGGTCGAGTGGTAGGTCAAAGCTTGAAGGTTAAAGACAGCCTTAATAGGGTAAACACACAGTACATGCCTCAAGCCCTTTAACAATCCAGTGCTGGTAGAGGGTCAACCTAAGTTTTATTGCTAATGAAGGCTGTTTGCACGTATGTACTCTCTTGGCTAGGACAGGCTGGTAAATGGGACGGATGCCCATAATCAGTTCTGATAACAGCGAAAACTAATATTGGGTTCATGGCACGATGCACACACTACTATGCCATGAGAGATTCGATTATTTACGGAATAACTAAAATGTAAAATGTGGAGAGGATAGCAGATGCCGCAATGCACTTGGTCAAATATAGAATGAAAATGTCATGAAGAAGGTTTTCACGGCTCGATGCACGACGATTGCTTCGAAAAGCTGCTCTCTCGGGACAGCCGCGTCGATCGCTTCCTCTCTCCGCCTCGCGACGTTTCGCCCCACACGTTTGAGGCATCCCCAGGCGCGAGGTGGAGAGAGGAGGCGATCGACGCGGCTGTCCCGAGAGAGCAGCTTTTCGAAGCGATCATCCATGAAAATGTCGAACGTAAGAAACCCAGCGTGGCCTAATATTAGATGTCCCCGGTTTTGCGAGCCCACCTGGTGAGTATAAGCACCAGGCTGTCCTCCTTAGAATCCAGCGGTGACAATGAGCTCTGAGTCACGAACTGGACCAACCAGAAGGTCAGAAAGAGCGAGGGTACAGACAGCTGCTGCCACATGAAGATCAGTAGAGTGACAATTCCTTCAGCAGCCATCAACTATATACAGAGAAATTGCGGGAAATATAATGCAACCAATCAGTAAATGGAATATGACATGAATCGTAGACTACATATGGCACAATACCAGTTACATGTCAATTTCACTTCATTATCAATACAGAACAAAGTAAACTTATGATAGATAATATATGAAGCGTAATTAAATATGACCTTTCACCATTACTCTTTGCTGTACTGCATATGTTTATTGCGATGTGGAGGGACATTGTTCTTTATTGTATTCCCTCAGCAAACGTTATAACTATCAGCACTCATGTACCCAAATTCCAAATGTCTTTAAATTATACAAAAATCCTGTCTGAATTTACAAATTGCAACATTTTAGGTAGTAATTTCTAAATTAATTTTGTTCAATTGCGTGATCAGCTTCGTGTGAGGAAATTAAACATAAGTTTGCAAATGTCAAAAGCCTGGTCTGTTATAAAATGATCCTCAGAAGATATTTTCAAGAATACCTTCATAATCATTCGTCATATATGTATGCGTTACACTGTAGGAAGCACACTCTGAAAAGGTCTGCTGTGAGGCTGGTGGATGACAAGTTTATGGCTGAAGTCCAGCTCTCAGATCTCTCAGAATTCTAGAATGCAGTCAAACCACGTGCAGTCACCGGTGACTGGGCTGAGAACATCAACACGACACACTTCATGACCTCATGTTTAAAAGAAAATAATGTGGCTATAAATTAAACAAGACTAACCTGGCGTGCCTCTGCCCATGCTTGCCGCAGCAGGTGGTAGGGTAGGTAGATGTTTGAAAATGCGGCATACACCACTTCAGTAATGCTTAGGGTAATTGCAAACTGCTGTAGCAGGGGAAGGACAGAGCTCGGAAGGCCACAGAGGACCCCAATAAGCGGAAGAGAGGGGCCCATGAGACGCCAAACTTTCCGTGTCTTGAGGCAGCAAGCACACAGGACTTCTACAAAAACCTGGGCTGAATAACCACACAACAAAATCATCGGTCAATTAATCAAAGTGTTGGGAGATGCATGCAACAGATGCATTTTGGAAAAGGCTGCAGGTACTACTTCTTACCTAATATAGCTCCAATTAGATGAATAAATAAATTGTTGTTGGAATAAACAGATTCTTCGGAGGTAAGTGAAATGTCAATATAACTCCTGCAATAAACACACAAAGAATACAGATAATTAAAATGACATTATGTTATCAGAGAAACGTAATTATAAAATGTGAAATACCTTGCACTGTTGAGATACATAATCAAAATGTATACTTAACAAGAGGTTTTACCATTTCTGGCAATTATACAGGTGTTAAGTTCTTAAAACTCCAAATAAACACCTTTAACAAAGGGTCCAGATTGCTAAAAACTACATACACTTGTGGCAAAATATAAAAAAAATAAAAAGTTATGATAATATATGCTTGTCCTTGAAACTGATTGGCCCACATTAGAGATGGCTTTCTTTAGAGCCTATTCTCAGAGCTGGCCAGGTGCTTGCCAAAAGGCAGTCAGCTCAAGACAGCGCAAAATCAATACTTTAGTAGCTCAGGTCGAGCTGTTTAAACTATCAATACTTTTGTCAGTACAATTTGGCATTTTAAGATCGTACCACTTGTATAATTGCCAGAAATGGTAAAACAACTTCTCTTTATTTCATCTTTGTACTAGCAAAAGTATCCACAGTTTTAAAACGTGTACTTGTACGTTTGCGTTTGTATCTTACTTGGAAATAATGTGTGCACTGGTCAGTAGAAAGCCAGCCATAAGGTGCAGGTAGAGCGATGTGAGCCTCCCAATGGGCAACAGCAGCACTGCTATTCCAAGTATATGGCCTGGAATCACATTACATTGTTAACTGCAACAGCACGGTATTTGATAAGCGAGTTCAAAAGCACTGGCTGTGCTTGAAAATATATACTTTGGCTATCTCTGCTCTGATGTTCTGTTGGTGTTTATTCTTCTATAGCAGTTATATCCCGTGTTGTAAGCTGATAACCAGAGCATGCATGAAAATTGATACTATTTTACGTCCAAGCCAATGTGTAAGATTAATGTAATGACTGTAGTTTCTTGTAACTATATGTAACGTCACTGTATCATGGCCATTGGCCAAGGATAAAAGCCCTTTACGGGTGTCCTGCAGTGTATGTGGGTTGGAGAATGGGGACAGCACTGCACCGTGAATGTGGAAACCTGTTTTGCACTGTGAGCCAAGGGGTAACACCAGTGGTAAGAAATGTCCATATCGCGTTGTTCATTTCTGGGCCGGTGTCATCCATTCACCAACTGGCATTGGCCAGCACTGGCCAGTGTAAAATATCATCAGATAACTACCATGAATGATACAGCGTGGCAATGCCATCATCCAGCATTTTACTGACCTAAAGCTTGAACAGTGTCTAACATCAGTGAGCGTCTCATTCAAACTTTACAGTAATGAATTCGATGCAACTGGCAATAAGCATTGAAATATGTCCCCTCCACTGGATTGCGTAATGGCAAGCTGCAGGCTTATACCTAAGAAGAATGCATTCCATACTGCAAACTTGTACTTGAAGAGCATGCTGTCATTGTTGGTTTGCAGCCGAGATACCAGCGCGACCAGGTCCCACGTGTACAGCGCGTCCAGGAGAACCAGGGCGGGCACACGAAGGGCCACATTCACGGCCGCTTCCAAGCGATCGGTCCAGGCCATGCCAGTCTAATGCAGCCACATCACTGAGGAGGGTTGAGGGTAGGTGGTGGAGGCACAAACCACGCCAGTGATTATAGTCACCAAAACACTGAGGATAGGGGTAGGTGGTGGAGGAACAAACCGTACCAGTCCTGATGGAAACCACAACACTACAGACAGGTGAAGGTAGGTGGTGGGAACACGTATGGACATTATGTAAATATTGAGCTGAATGTCCAGGTCTTCGTGGTTTTCTCCTGCCTAAAACATCTGGCAAACAACCAGCATTTGTTGCAGAGTGTGCTCTCTGATGATGAGACCCAGAAAGTCAAAACTGGTTCTTAGTTTTCCTGCATAAAGTCACGCTGAAAAAAACAATATCCTGTAAGATCTTTAGAATCATGAATTATACGACTGACACGTAGGCAGCATTTTTATAAATATAAATGATCACCAGGAGTACACCAAATAGAACTACCGCTAATTTGACTTGTTATAGCAAAGTTTGGTCCAGGGAGGAGGCCCCGGGGAAGACCCAGGACACGCTGGAGAGACTATGTCTCTCAGCTGGCCTGGGAACGCCTCGGGGTCCCCCCGGAAGAGCTGGAGGAAGTGTCTGGGGTGAAGGAAGTCTGGGCATCGCTGCTTAGACTGCTGCCCCCGCGACCCGGCATCGGATAAAGCGGATGAAGATGGATGGATGGATATAGCAAAGTGACATCCTGAAAATAAAATTACAGGAACAAATGTAACGCTTGCATGCTTAACAGTGACAGTCACGTTGCACAACAGTCATGATTCATATTATTTAGCAAAGCGACTTACATCACCACACACTTATACACATTTATAATACACATTAATGCAAAGTAAATACTAGCGGTTAGTCAACGAAGCTAAGTGACCGTGTTGGAGTCAGACCTGCAAGTAATTATGTAGCACACCATTGCTACATGTGTGGCTTTTGCAAACGAGACACTTTGTGAAAGGTGTCTGGTGTTCTAAGATCTTAACACCTGTATAATTAACAGATATGGTAAAACAAACCCTCTTCTACTATTTACAAATAGCACACCATTGTTTATAATACACTATGTTAAGAGGCGAGGACTTTGCTAACTTGTACAGTAGTATAGTTGTTCTGTACAGATATCACGCAGCTAAAAATATATATAGCGGGCCTTTCACTGTGCAAACATTGCTTAGCATTGTGTGCACCGTTAATATAACGACGCGCTTTAATGCTCATATCCATGAGAATGTCAACGGCCTTCCAGTCGGGGTCTCTTCCGATCGCTATTTTAAGACGATGTTTACTCGAGGGATGAAACCGGAGAAGTC
>JAZEWT010000006.1:25677191-25697587 GCA_036362905.1 Mordacia mordax | reverse complement strand
GGGGGGGGGGGGGGGGGGGTTTGTGGGAGCCGGATAATGCCTGCAACGTGGGAGGCGGGTCGGTGGCAAAGAAGGTACGCTCGACACGGCCGTTCCGAAAGAGCTCCTGTGGAGAGCGATGATCTCGTACCGATGCGTGAACACCTATATCGGTACAGAGGACGGACGATACATTTCGATAACGGCGGAATAAGGGCAATGCAAGCGAGGGTCGAGGAGTATTGGTGGGGTTTTCTTGGGAGAAAGTGTGTGAGTTTGTTGTTTGGGCAAAGGTGTGAGAAATGTTGGTTGGCATGGGGGCCGAGAACGCGATTGGTGATGTCGTGTGAGGATAAGGGCCGGGACGAGAGTGCGGTGTTGTATTATGGGGTGGGAAGCGCGCAGAATGGTTGATCTTTCAAGGAGTTTGGGTGCGCAAACTGGAACGATCATTTGATCGTTGCTCGGTGCTGGGGCACGGACCAAGGTGACTGCAATTGGAGAGGTGGAGGAGTTGTGTTCGGGAGTTGTAGGATTATAGGAGGCTTGGTGGGGAGTGTAGTGGTGAGCGGGTACTTTTAATAATGTCTTGGAAAATAAAGTCGCGCCTTTGTTTTAGTATTTCCCCTTGAGTTGCGGCTGTTGTACCTGTATTGTTACGAGCGACAGGACGAGGAGGCTGCTGTAGGTTGTGAGTGAATGGAGAGCAGCCGTTCGGTTTGCAATATCCGGGTGCTACATCATGGGTTTCTTGGGATTCATCAACTCATGTATTTGCCAACCGTGCCCTTTGTTTATAGCAACGTTATAATCTATCGGGGTTTTTTTTTATATCGAATTGAGACTTCATCATGTTAAGCGTTGTGGTTAAAGGCGGTCGTTAAAATTATTGAGAAGTCCGATTGTGCCAGGATACGTAACGACAAGGGATGTTGACACGTGACGCGCGGAGGTGAAGCGATAACATAAGGTTTTTATTCAAGCGCTTAAGAGTGTCAACATGGCAACATCGCGATAGATCACGACGGCTGGGACGTGGAGGTCTTAGTACAGAAGTGGGATAATTACGATGGGTGGTGATCAGTCAGTCAAGGGGCGGCACGGTGGCCCAGTGGGTAGCGCTGTCGCCTCCTCACAGCAAGAAGGTTCCCGGGTTCGAATCTCGGCTCGGGTGCTGCTTTCTGCGTGGAGTTTGCGAGTTCTCTCCCCGTGTCCGCGTGCCCTCAGTGCTCGGTGATGATCGTGGGTATGTCCTCTGCCTTGCGCCCCGTGTCTGCCGGGATAGGCTCGGGTTCACCGCGACCCTCTGCAGGATTAAGCGGTTCTGACAATGAGAGATGGGATTATAATGCAAGGAACCACTGGAAGGGTATGCGAGTCACATCTCAGGACATCGGTGGGTAATTTAGTCAGGAAAATTAACCTTGGCAGCGTATCTCTTTGATTATCGGAGGAAACTGAAATGCACGGCGAGAAAAGTCACGCGGATCCAGGGAGATTATGAGAAGTCCACACAAAACACTCGAGCTGGTTGGAATCGAAGCAAGGAGCTTCTTGCTATGAGGCAGCAGGGGTGCGCACAGCGCCACCGTGTGCCGCCCTTGGTTAAAGTTATAGGATGGCGATGCGAATGACAGACCTGGTGTCTTAAATGCATTGAATCGAGAGGTTATAATCATGAGTGTTGCCTATTCGCGCCACTCTATTCGATTCATAATTCCATTCCTGTACCGTGCCGCCTTCTACATGTTATTTTCAAACATTAAATAATCGATTATTGCGCTTAACTCGATTCGTGCCAAAATTTAAAAACGGTAAATACCTTTCCTGCCCTATAATCTTGACTACATTTTCACATTTCATTCATTTAGGTGGAGAGATTCTTTATGTGCATCACGGTTCGGCTGGACAGATGTTTCTTCAGCGACGTTTAACTGCCCAAAGCTTGGTAAACAGAATAAACACGTCGATACTATTGTTGTCCTTTCTTTAACAAATGTTCTTTTAAATCAGTGGTTGACGAGATATTTCTGGGAATCATGAAGGTGCCATGTAGTCTGTTAAATATTTATCTTTGTTTTCCCAGAAAAGCTTAACTCAGTGTTTCATGATGAGTTTACAGGCGGGTCCTGCCAAATCATATTTTCCCCACGGTCTTTCTTGTGATTACCATATGCCGGTACTAGCCTTCTTGTTCTGTGATGTCGACTTTACGTAACTTGCTGTTCAGAGAACATTATTTCCGTATTGTTTGAGCGGGAAACCACTTTGACTTCAAATTATGCAGCCGAGCTCTTACCTCAGCACTTCTACTATGAAAATTGGCGGTGAAGCAAATTGGTACCCCCCAAGTCATGCTTACAACAATCTTGCATGTCCCCGTTTTTACATGCTGTACCTCGTTTTGCCCTGCCCGTTATCCGGCCAGCAGCCCACAAATTAATTTTGTCTTAGGTGCGACACATTTTCACAACGAAAATAGTAGGCGGTAGTGAAATCGTTATTGTGAAAATATAGAAATGAAATGCTGTTATTTTGTTTAATGTGGTGAAAACTCACACGACCATAGTCTCATTTATAAGATGGTCCAGGGTCAACAACTTGACAAAACAAATAAGTTACGGCGTTGAAACAAACAAGTTAAGGCAAAAATAATTTTGTCACGAAATACATAAAACATATTACACAAACATACATTTTTAAATCCTAAATGTACTGATTGCAACCGCATTTTTCTGAATGTGCTGTGTAGTCACGTGCAGTCAGATAAAGAGATCTTCACAGTGACAAAAAGGAAGTTCCACATCTCTACAAATTTCATGACATTTTTATATATAATTATATTTCCCACCACAGCTAACATCCACATGAAATTAAATGAGCCGTTCCTGTTTCTGCCCTTGTAACCTCTGCTGACCAGCATAGTGACGTACTGTGAAACAACTTGGATGACCGACCGATCATGTGGATACCTCCAGCAGTTCTTCGAAGAAGAAGGAAAAATGCCCACTCCATATTAAGTTTCAATGTCATGTGTCTTTGTGCAGAGTTGGAAACGCCGGTCCCAGGATGTTGCAACCTCCGCGCTTCCCATCCGTGCCCCCACCTGGTGGACCGCCCAGCGGCCTGCCACCCGGAGGCCCACCTTTGACTGGCCCTCCAGGGGCGGGGATAAGAAGTGGGCCCCCACCGCCACTCTTGCAGGGGCCCCCGCCTCCCTTCGGCATGGTGCGAGGCATGCATCCATTTTCTCGGTCGCCGTTCGACCCAAATATGCCCCCGATGACACCTCCCGGAGGGATGCACCTGCCTCACATGCCGCCACCGCCACCCCATCTGCAGGTAAGGATGTCGGTCATCATTGTTTAAGCAATTAGTTGTTAAAGTGTCTATTCAAGCAATTTGCATGGGTGTGTTTCGTAAGCGGTCTTCAATTATTTGGTAACGTACTGTGTTCTGACCGATTGGGCAGCATCGGCAGTGCAGAAAAATATGATGTTGCACTTTCATTTTATGCTCCCCATCGTCACCAACCTGCGTTGACTAGAGTGGTCAAGTGTGGTTAAATAACATGACCTACACAGCTTGTGGGAGACCCGAGTCCAGCAAATGATTGGCAAACGGGCTCTACATGAAATGTTTTGGTGTATTTCAGTTTCCTGCTTTAATATCAAGGAATCTTCAGAAACGTGTCAATGCAATGATCGAATTGCTACTTCCACAGAGACCACCGTTTATGGGCCACCCGGGAATGGCAGTGCCCCCTGGAATGTTGTTCCCACCCGGAGTGATGCCTGGTGGCGCTCGTATACCAACTCCCTCGGCAGCGAACCAAACCCAAACGTCGACGCAGCAGCAGCAGCATCAGCAATCTCAGCCCCTCCAGAATGTGGTCACACAGGCCGCTGGGACGAACACGCCTGTCAGCCAAATTGCGGTGCCGTCCCACGCTCCTGGGCTGGTGGCGACGCAAGGAAATATTGTCAATACCACGGTCGAGGAGATATGGGTTGAAAATAAGACTCCCGATGGAAAGGTAAGACTTTTAAAAAATGAACACGGTTGAATTCATGACAATGTCCACGTTCAATAGTCCTCTGATATGAATCCAATAATGTCTAACAGTGTAACTGCTCTTAACAGGATAGAATGCTGTTGAGACCTGGGAGCTCAAAACTAGTCCATCCAAATTTTGCCTGCGTGTATAAATGTCACCCATCAAATATTTCTAGCGGAAATATGCTGGTGAACTATTTTAGAAGTGTCGTTTTGTATATGCTAGCAGTTTGTCAGTGGCATTTTTTTTGTAAATTGACAACGAACATTGGCCGTAATGCACTCCTTTGTTGAACTCGTTTCTTCCAGGCTTATTTCTATAACGCACGGACGAGGGAATCTCGCTGGACGAAGCCAGACGGAGTTAATGTCGTGCAGCAGTCGGAGCTTCCGATGGTCATGGAAAAGCTTGCGAGTCAAGTGGCAGCCGCAGGACAGGCATCGGCAGTGAATCGTGCAGCGGCCACTGGTCAGGAGCAGGCAGGAGTGCAACAGAACCAAGCTGCCCATCCTCAACCCGCGAGCACAACCGCTAATACATCGAGCCCCAGTTCGGCGCGCCCAGCTGTGGGATCCGGCGGCAGCCACATTCCGTCTGCGCTGTTGCCCACACCTGCTACACCTGCCCAGCAAGGCCTTCTTCCCACACCTTCAGGGAATGCCCCGCCTGGTCTTCTGCCAACTCCCAACTCGTCGTCTGCTTCCTCTGCGGCTGGAAGTAACAGTGCACGGACGTCTTCCATACAGACCACAGCGGGTAAGTTCGTACGCTTTAAAAGTGTGCAGGGGACAATTTTATATTTTTATTACTTGATGGTAAACAGTGCTTTCACAGCCACATCTGTTGAAAGACGCCTTGTCACAATAACACTAACACTCCAATCACATTTTTATTAATGTTAATACATTGTGTGGGTCTATGTCATTTTTATGGTGAATGTGGTTAGGCCAAGCAGGCAGCCAGACGGGCATTGCCATTACCCACACTGTTTCTGGGTTATCAGCTCAGACAGTCCCTCCAGCACGGGCCACGCTCTCAGTGGTGCCACCACCCATGCCAACCTTCCCTCCAGGCTTGGTGCCTCCGTTCAGAATTCCCATCCCAGGCATGCATCTCCCACTTCCTGGTAAGCAACTTACAGGAGCACACGAACAATGTATATGTATAATATTTTACTATGTAGTGTTTGCTGTAGAGAAGGGCAATGGCTCGAAATGTTTTGTTTTCAGTCTTTTTCTGTTTCAAGCAGTGTTATTGGTAGTGTATTGGGATTTGTCGTTTGTGTTTGTGACACCACTGCCAACACTATCACAATTTCTTTTTATTTGCTGCTGCCATGTACAACAATGTATTCCTTGTAAAAAAAAAGAGAGAAGGCTTTACCCGTAATTTATCAATAATACACTGCGCATGAGGATCCTGTTAACGTGCGAGGCGAAACGTCGCGAGGTGGAGAGACGGAGCAATCGTCGCGGCTGTCCCGAGAGAGCAGCTTTTCGAAGCGATCAACAAATACAGTGTTGAGTTTTTAACACCAAATAAACACCTTTCGTGAAGGAAGCTGCTCTCTGGAATGGACCAATCAATTTCAAGAACAATGCCTACATTATCAAAGTTTATTGTTTGAATTTTTTGCAACAAACGTGTGTGGTTTTTGCAAACTTGACATTTTACGAAAGGTGTCTGTGTGGTGTTTTAAGAACTTAACACAGTTGTTGCCATAAGATGAGTCAAGCCCCTTCTTTTTTATTCATCTCTATACCGGCAAAAAAGTACCCCATAGCTCAATGTATTCGTTATTAATTGCAATAGATCTTCATTTTTACGTCGTAGTACCATCACACAGTCTTTTACAACCCTGTCGGTGGTATAGGTCTGATTGCAGGTATGCCGCCACCGCTAGTGCCCATGATGCCCCCGCCAGTGGCCGTGGCAGTGGCCATCTCCACGCCGCAGGGCCTCGTGCTGCCCCAGCCATCGGCTGAGTGGACAGAGCACAAAACGGCCGATGGGCGCACGTACTACTACAACATCCGTACGCTCGAGTCCACGTGGGAGAAGCCTGCCGAGCTCAGGGAGAAGGAGAAGAAGGGTGAGCCTCTGCCCAAGATGCATCTCAATCACCACGTACCATGATTTCGGGTGAGCAACACAGTTTGTGCTCGGAGAACGTGATCCTCCTGAAGTACTTCTGGCACAGCTTTGCCATAAACTCAGTAGTGGCGTGCTATGTGCGAAGCGATGCATTTGTTGGTCGGATAAGTCTAGGTGGCAGCGTACTGGCTCGTTATTAACGCGTACATCTATGGGGGCGGCAGGACGTGACTGTGGCACTATATGGTGCTGTGTTATGCACAGGTGGGTCGTGTCTATTCCACTATTTCTTGACAAGTGTGACATGATGTTTAAATCTCAACCGGAACATTCTTGAGGGATGAGGTGTTAAATTGACTTGTCACTTCTTAGATTGCTGTAACATTTGTTGCTACATGACATTAACATAGCCACAATGATGGGGCCATTTAGTGGGCAGCAGAGGGCAGTGCAGTAAAACATTGTTGTGCTGTACTTCTGTATTACCAAACGTGCGCCCTCCACCTTCACAAACCCACACTCACGAGCTTGCTGAAGTCTGGTCAAATAATCCCCACGACCCCATATGATTTGGGAAGGCCCTCCTCATCTTGCAGTGACAAAGATTAAAAAAAAACAGCCACATTTGTGGATTTACAATTGGGAACTGTATCGCCGGTACTTGATCGTTTTTGGCGTGTACGTCTAAAATGTAGAAACCGAACAAATATTTTAAGAGGAATTGCTTTGAGTGTGCATTGCGTACTTGTGACACTTTTGTACTTCCTTCAAATAATAATTGTCCGTTTGCTTTAGCACAAGAGAAGGACGCGGAGAAGAAAGAACAGTCGCCAAAAGACAAGGATGAAGATATGGAGGTGGAGAATGAGAAGACTGATAAACCCGAGGTGAAGCAGGTGAGGTCCGGTCTTACATTGCATGGTCCCTTGCTACATCTTCTCTTTTGGAATATAGGTTGCTTTGCTGGTTTAAAAAAATATATTAATAGCATTGGATGGCCAGAAACATGCTTGTTTTAGGTTTGTAACGCTGTAGGTTTTCACGGCTCGATGCACGATGATTGCTTCGAAAAGCTGCTCTCTCTCTCGGGACAGCCGCGTCGATCGCTCTCCCTCTCCCTCCACCTCGCCACGTTTCGCCTCCTCGCACGTTGGAGGCATCCTCAGGCGTGTGAGACGAAACGTCGCGATGGAGGGAGAGGGAGCGATCGACGCGGCTGTCCCGAGAGAGAGAGCAGCTTTTCGAAGCAATCATCTTGTTTAGGTTTGTCATCTGGAGACCGATGATTGAAAACGGTGCATTTTTTTAAATGTATTGCTCTAATACACATGTTTAATTCACATGTTTCAAAATTGTTGTCATCAGCAACGGCAACTGTCAACCAGGTGAGACCTGTATCACGATGCAAATGGAAACTAACAGTTGACGCGACACACGAAACACGTAACAGGATTATAAACGTCCAACAATTAACGATTATAGTGCACTGCCATAGAAAATGGATGACCATAATTAATTTTCTTACTACGGCTAACATCACTTGTCAAGATATACTGGAACCTATCCTGGTTCCCATATTCGCCATTACTGGCAGGGCATTGTGTGATGGCTTCTTCCAACATGAGTTGTAAATTACGTCATTTGTTTCTGTATATCTACGCATGGAATATTACAAAAACCGCCCTGTACCAATGTAGGACGTCGTAGTTCTAAATCCTTGTATTAATTTTCTCATGTTTATTTTGCAAGCCGGAGCCCCAGCAGGAGGAATTGACTGAAGAGGAGAAAGCAGCGCAGAAAGCCAAACCCATAGCTACGACTGCGGTTCCGGGTACCCCATGGTATAACGAGCTCGCTTTCCGTCACCCACCTCCCATGGTATAACTCTATTTCCCTCAAACTTTATATTCTGATATAAATCGTAGTAAACTTTTACCTGGTGATGTGAAAACAAGTTTCCCTTAAATCAGTAAAGTCTCTCATTGGAAGCAGCCTCTTTGAAATAAAGTTAGGAGAACAAGATTCTTCGTGAATATCGTTCTGATCCCTTTGTTTCATAAAGGCTGGCTTCTTCCTGGTAAGTAGTTCAACTGGTGAAAATGGTGTTTTCACATCACACACTCAGATGTTGCTTGTACATAGGAAATGAAGAAAAGGCTACATTTTGAAATGGGTGTGCTTGCGACTTTATTACTTTCATAAGAAAAAATGCCATGCAAATATTGCAGCATCTGGTGCCATATTTACGTGTGTTTCCTGTACAGCAATACACACTGTCTGGAATTATTATCAGTACGGTTTAATATGCGCAATTTTGATAATTGCATTTGTGTTTAGTAAACACACAAAGCGCTGTGTGGTTTTATCTCGGTTTAGACGAGGTTCATATTTCGAGAGAGTGAAGCCTCGTTATTAATTAATATTCCATGTTAAAGCACCTTTTAATGAACAAAAAATTGTACCGTCATAAGTATCGGGTTGCTATGATGTTATCACGCACGTAAGTTAGAGACTTAGAGAGCTCGTCGCTTTTGTGCGCTGTGTACGCACAAGTGTTCCGCGGTGTGCTGTTGATTTGAAAGACAACCGCACCGTGACGTTGAGGGCCGGTGTCTGCAGGTGTGTGGTGTGGACAGGTGACGAGCGAGTCTTCTTCTTTAACCCGACGACACGGCTCTCCATGTGGGAGCGCCCCGAGGAGCTCGTGGAGAGGGCGGACGTCGACAGGATCATTCAGCACCCCCCGCACAGACAGGGCAGGGAGCCTGAAAAGCCGCCAGGTGAACTTCGACCGTGAGCTTTACTTGACGTTAATGATGAAGAGAAAAAAAATAAATTCGACATTGTGACGATGTAGGTTTGCACGGCTCCATGCGTGATGATTGCTTCGAAAAGCTGCTCTCTCGGGACAGTCGATGGCTCTCTCTCGACCCGGCTGTCCTGAGAGAACAGCTTTTCAAAGCAATCTTCAAATTCGACATTGCCAAAGTGCCTTTTTACCCAAGGGTCACAAGGTGCGGTACAAAAGTATATGATACAAATTTTAAAAACAGCCTGCAGGCTGATGCACTTGCCAAATGGTAAAAACCTCGTAGCTAGTAAAAACATTTTAATCTGGCAAGGGGACATGCGTTTTGTAATCCAGTGCTTTGGAGACGGGTTTTGGTGGAGAAATATGTAGTTTTGTGAAACGCCCAAACCCAGTGGACTGCAGTATCATATGGCCAAGAAAATGTGAAACGAATGGACTCCTTAACCATTATGTATCGACTCTTAGTGCTGTCCTTTTCAACACTTGAGTGGGTTTTTTTGGAAGTCTACATTCTTCCCACATTGAAAACAAGTATTATTTATATAAATAGCGGTGGAACGTAATGGGAAATGGTAGAAAAACTCAAAAATGCTCTTCTGACTGAATCAACATTTGTACTTTAACATTTTGCTTATTGAGTGTTGTGTAACTGCCTAATACCAGTCATACACATGCGTTGTAATGAAAGACAAAAATTAGAGGTTCGTGTGAAAAAGCTTGGTTTAACTTGTACCGTGCAGGAGAGATGTAGTGTAGTAGTTGGATTAATAAAGACTGGTTCTAATATTTCTGGGCAGCACGCGGTGATAACATCTGTGCCTCACGGAAAGAATGTCCTGCAGAGACGGTTAGAATCCCACTTAGGGCACCTTTCTGTGTGGAGTTTGTGTGTTCTCCCCCTCTTCTGCGTGGGTTTCCTCCCACAACTCAAAAGCATTAAATAAGTGTCTCATCTCATCTCATTGTCGAAACTGCTTGGCCCTGTACAGGGTCGCTGTGAGCCGAAGCCTATCCCGGCAGACACAGGGCGCAAGGCAGGTATACACCCACGACGGGACGCCAGTTCATCACCGGGCACTGCGGGCAATTTTGTCTGCAAGCCAATTAACCTGTGCAGCAGCATGTTTATTGGACTGTGGGAGGAAACCAGAGTGCCCGTCGAAAACCCACGCGGACACGGGGAGAGCATGCAAACTCCACACAGAAAGGCACCCGAGCCGAGACTCGAACCGGGGCCCTTCTTGCTGTGAGGCGACAGCGCTAACGACTGGGCAACCGTGCCGCCCCTAAATAATTGTCCGATAACATAATATATAGGAAAGCAGTGTCTGGCTGCTCGGTGCCCGCTGACTGGATGACTGCCCCCCTCGTGCCTCTGTATCAGTGTCTTGTCTATGACCAGGCGTGTGATTAGCACACCTCATTGTAGTCTTAGTCTTCGTTCGTATCCTGGAACGGGTGAACCTCTTCCTGCTATAAATGCCTGTTTTGCATTCTACAGAGAAAGAAGAAAAGCCAAAGGTCGAAGAACCAAAGTCTTTGGAGGAGGAAAATAAAGGGAAAAAGAGAAAGTGAGTCATAGTTGTTGATTGATTTAAGCGCGCTGTGAGTAGTCGTAGGACTTTGAGGGAGGATGTCACTTCTACCTCTGCTTTGTGACCACACAGGCTGGAGGAGCCGGAGCCGGAGAAGGAGGCATCCATGGAGGCAGAGATCCGTGCGGCAAGGGAGAGGGCAACACTACCCCAGGAGACGCGAAGTCAGCAGTTCAGTGAGATGCTGTTGCAGAGAGGGGTAAGTAACAACAACATCCGGTTTAATGGCTGTTATCCAGGTTACCTGGATTGGCCAGTTTCTCCTCTAATCCCCTTCCTCCACCTGTCTCAATCCTGGGCATTCTTGGAGGTGAGACCCATTCCTTTCGTGCGATCCCTCATCTCCGTGCGTGTCTTGTCGGGTCTCCCTCTGGTCCTCATGGCCCCCACCTCCTCCGTCACAGAGCAGATCTCAAGTCGTCCTCTGCCTTCCGTTACACCCGCCCAATCCTCAGCAGAGGCGCCTGTATTACATTCTCTACTCTGTCTGCCATTTGGCGACATTACTGAAAGCATCACCATTGCTAGTAGTGTCTGTTTTGTTTTTGTAAATTGCCATGAGATGTTTTTTTTTTCTACTTGGCATCATTCTTTCTGATATTATGTAAACACGTGACTTTTACCGTACTTTTGTTTTTTTCAGAATGACAAAAATGTCACCACATTTCCGAAACCTATCTGAGTAAGAGACATCCACCATAAATAAACATACCTCTTGATGTGTGTAGGTGTCAGCTTTCTCTACCTGGGAAAAGGAGCTCCACAAAGTTGTGTTCGACCCACGCTACCTGCTCCTGAATCCCAAAGAGCGCAAACAGGTACGTTATCGTCATGCGATTGCTGTTAATAGTGCACAACTACACATGGTTGCCTATGGATCAATTTGCTTGTGCACTTACAAGTGAGATCTCAATGTGCTCTGTTGTTTAAGGCTTTTGACGAGTTTGTAAAAGTTCGAGCAGAGGAGGAAAGGAAGGAACGAAAGAATAAAATGATGCAGATCAAAGACGACTTCAAGAAGTTACTCGAAGAGACCAAGGTGACTTCCAGGTACGGATTTTTTTTTGTTAATTTTGGAATGATCGTAACTACGATTATATTTTTGTTACGATTAAATTGGTCAATGAAGAGCACAATGTGAACAACGGTTACGGCGCACCTGTATTTCCATTGCTTTAGACAATCGTGCGTGTGTCCGTCTGGCATTCGAGCTTTCCACGTGTTTACAGCAGTGACCGTTGATACGCAACGGATGTCGGGCGTGCTTTGTTTTACGCGCGCTTCTTGTTTGGCGATCGAATGCAAAAACAAACACCTTCAGGTCGAACTTCAGTGAGTTTGCTGCCAAGTATGGGAAGGAGTCGCGGTTCAAGGCAGTGGAGAAGATGAAGGATCGCGAAGCTCTCTTCGTGGATTTCATCACAGCCTTGAAGAAGAAGGAGAAAGAAAGCGCCAAGTCCAAAATGGAGAAAGTACGATCCTTTACTCTTTTATATATATGGTTGTTTTACTGCAGGCATGGTTTAATATAGTAACCTTGGCGCAGCATTGGTTATCGCATTTATTTTTGCTTCAATACATTGACATTGCGTTGAATTTAGTTGTTTTGTCTATCATTACATGTCGGGTTGTAGTCACGTGTTTATCGTAACACTGCCAAGAAACGGCAAAGCCCCGTGGATTGCGCTGACATTTTCACGTTTTGTCTCGCGCATTTATGCAATTGCGCCGATCTCCTGCTCGTCGTTTTACAGACGTTTTGAATGTGGTTATTTACAGCGATGTTGCATTGCAATGCTAACGCAGTTCGTGCATCCAAAATAACTTGATAACCGTGTCTGTGTTATTCTGTCCCATGGCTGAAGAGATGTTTGCAGTCATGTGCTGTGCGGCCTGTCACTCGGTTTAAAGTCTGACCCGCAGTCACTGAGCGAGAGCAAGCAGTTTGTGGATTGCCCTAGTGAGGATCGCACGTTGTCTGTGGTGAATGTAGCCACTCACAACACCGGTACTACACTCGATTACCTACTGCAGTATATCGGACACACGTATTTGTTTTTATTTCGCAGTAATCCTGGTCTGAAATGTATTGCTAATATGCTATGTAAAGATATACATGTTATGAATGACTAGATTTATTTTGTTAAATATTTAAATGTTAAATCTTGTTGTTTTTGACTCACTGACGATCACTGTCTGCTTAGTAAAAAAAAAATTACGTCCAAACTCTCGCGATCCGGTGGCCAATTGCAAAAACTCGTGTATCGTCCGTGAACACATTTCCATCATTCATACATACGTGACTTTCTTAAACTGGAACAAGAGAGGAACACAAGAGTAACTTGGAATGTGTGTGCATCTTTTGTAAATAAATTTGGCTGGCTGGATGTTTTCGTCACGTGCCAGCCCCTGGCTCTTCTACATGCGCTGTGCTTTGTGTCGTCCGCGCACGTTCTCATTTTGGCGGCGTGGCGGATAGGTGCGGGGCGACTACTTCGGCCTGCTGATGGAGCAGCATTTGGATGGGCAGTCGCGCTGGACCAAGGCGAGGGAGAGGATGGAGGGAGACATGCGATTTCAGGCCGTCGAGAGCTCCAGCCAGCGTGAGGAGTGGTTTCGGCAGTACGTCGAAAAACTGGCAAAGGTAGTGTGCGATTTGCCGCTTGTTACATTTGCAAGTGATGGTACTAAATGTTCTGCTTTTGTTATTGAAGCAGCAATGTTTTATTTTGCATTAACAGCCTATATTTTAATAAATAAGACAAACTATGATCAGAATATTAAAGTGTGCATCGGGCAATAATCCCTTTAGTGCAGTTCCCCAAACTCATGTATGTTAAGGGAATTTCAATTTATAACTCATTTACGTGAAGTCTTCGAATACAATTCTTTATTAAAATAGAGGCTGGTGTGCTCCGAACACTGTTACGGGTATTCATATTTCCAGCTGCCTCACTTGCAGTTGAAGTTTCACTTGTTTTCACTTAATGTAGCAATGTAGGTGTTCATGGGTCAATGAATCAAAATGCTCTCGAGCTGAATTTTTAGGGATAGCCGCGTCGAGCACTCCTACATGACCTTGCGCTTCTCACGTTGTATGATGTCTCCAGCGCGGGAGGTGAAACATCGCGACGTAGAGAGGAGGAACGTCCAACACGGCTATCACGAAAGAACAGCTCTCGAGAGCAATTTTCAGTTGACCAAATGTCCGGCGCGTACACCAGCGTGTCGCCAACGCCTCCCGACGCGTCCCCCTCTCCGCGCAGGCCGGGGACTCTGAGCGCGAGCGGGAGCTGGAGCGCCAGGCGCGCACGGAGGCGAGCCTGCGCGAGCGGGAGCGCGAGGTGCAGAAGGCGCGATCGGAGCAGACGCGCGAAATCGATCGCGAGCGGGAGCAGCACAAGCGTGAGGAAGCCATCCAACACTTTAAGGCCCTCCTGTCCGACATGGTGAGCGGCACCTTTCTGCCGAGGCTGGGCCGACGGTCAATTTGTTGTCCTCTTTACGTACAGGGAGTGAGACCGTAACGCCATTGTAAATCTAAATATAATCTGTCCAGGAGCAAGTGTTTTTGTGAGCGACTGCACCAAGGGGACTGGGTGAGGAGCCTTTGTAAGCGCAAGGCTTTATATCTTTAAGCTTCAATTCTCACTGATTACTCTTCTGAACGTTCAGAGAGCCAGCAGTGCTCCCAAAATGACATTCATAAATAATCTTGGTCAATACAGTGATGTCGGCAGAATACGTCCCCCCCCCCCATAGGGCAGATAGGTACTCAGCTAGTCTTTTCTTATACACTGCTCTGCAGTGTCTTAAGCGTATCTTGTAATAGAAGTGATTCCGACGGTTAGCCTAAATTCTTGTGTGCATCTCGTTCGCTGTTGAAGGTTCGCTCCTCCGAGGTTAATTGGGATGACACGCGGCGCTCGCTGCGCAAAGACCACCGCTGGGAGCTGGCCTCTTTACTCGACCGGAGCGAGAAAGAGAAGCTGTTCAAGGAGCACGTCGATGCTCTGTCCAAGCGCAAAAAGGAGCAGTTCAAGCAGCTCTTGGACGAAACTTCGGAGGCGAGTAAACATTAAGTCTCGGGCAGCGGTGCCCAACATCTTTAAATTAAAGATTACTTTTATTATCGTAATGAAACACAGAACCTACCGTTTAAAAAGTCTGCTAAAGGCCAATAAAATGTACGCTATGTATAACACTCACTACGTTTCTGGATCGGTTCTGGAATCAGTTCCAGAATTGATGCCTGAATCAATTGCACCTTTTTTATATACTGTGCCTCTACACTGCATGTTGATGCGATTACACACACGCTACCCATTACACTTGAGTCCTCACCAGCTGCATTGGAGATCAATTGATCAAGATACTGGGATCAACCTGTCTGTTGTGATCGACTGGTTGGAGACCACTGCTTTAGGGACAAACACATTACATCGACTATGAATGTGTGTCCAAGGTATTCTCGCAATAGACAAATCAAAAACGTAGGCTTAGTAGGACTAGAAAGTTTATGCCAGATGCAGCAGTTCTTCGTTACATTTTTATCCCAATTCTGGGAGAGTCAACTGACATTCTTTTTTCAACATCCCAGTGGTGCAGTGATGCTTGTTATGGATCAATGCGCGATGATTGCTTCCAAAAGCTCTTGTTTTCCCGATCGGCGTGAAGCGTAGCGCTTCATTTCGCCTCCCACATTGGAGACATGTTCAAGCATGCAGCGACTCGGTCACTATCCTGATGATGGTGTAAATTTAGGAACAATTGTGATTTCAGCCATAATAGTGTCAGGTATACTATATTTGTAATAATAATAATAATAATCTACAGGCGCGCTTATTAATGAAAAACGTTATGAGCAAGACTCCACGATGGGGCTGTACATAATTGGTTCACGTGTTGTGCTGGGCGATATCTTACACAGTGAAATTAGCAAAGAAAACTTCGACACCAGGGATGCACAACTTAGTTTGCGTGAGAGCCAGTTCCAGATAAAATAATCTAAGACCAACAAACTGATCACCAATCCCCAGCTCCATCTCCACACCTTGCAGGCACACACAACATTTACAGGAGGTTACAGCAGTATAAACCTAGTTCAAATGTGCAGGGTATTTTATCCTTTGCAAAAAATCAGTGAAACGGTTTTCATATTTATAATAATTGTTTTTCTCCTTTATATTTCTTTATGGGCTGCATAAAATGTCTTGCTGGACCTGACCCCTGGGCCATATGTTGTGTACCCTGGATCTAAACGAAGTGATGTGAACTCTTTACACAGTCAGCGATTGACGGTGAGTGTGTGTCTGATGCAGATTACGTTGACATCTACGTGGCGTGAGGTGCGAAAACTGATCAAGGAGGATCCACGCTGCTCGAAGTTCTCGTCGAGTGATCGGGTGAGCCAGCCTTCCAACTCCCTTTCCGTTTTCTTAAACACGCGTCGTTCTATTGATTTTGTACTCCGTTTCGTCGTAATGTGTCGCACGGTCTGAGGCCCCGTGTGTGTTTTTTTTTACGCGTAACTTCTTCGAACAGAAAAAGGAACGCGAGTTTGACGAGTACATTAAAGAAAAAATGGTTGCGGCCAAGGCAGAGTTCCGAAATCTACTGAAGGAGACAAAATTCATCACGTACAGGTAGGCGCTGTGGATTTTCACCACGCTATGAAAACGGTGTCTACTTCCTGATGGTATTTGTCATTCATTCCTAATTTTGGAGGAGTTTTTTTTACATATATATTTACTGATTGTACATTTAAGGGCACAAAGAATAACAAGCTGCTTTTGTGATTGTGGAAATGTTTCGATTTCAAACAAACTCATCAACAAAATGGAATAGCTATTTTTGTCCTGTACAACTTCACTGACCGTGATAATGCAAGAATAATAATCCTTTAACATAGGTTTAGTAATACATAAACTTTGCCTTTAACAGTAATTCTAACATACCCAGGTGTGGTGAAAGCAAATATTTTCGAGGAAAACTTTTGCAGGAAAGGTAGATTCATTAAACTTGACTCTTCAAGTGAGTGGCTCTAAGACATACGCCCAGAAAATATGTTTCTGAACACATTCTGTGCACATTTTAAGTATCGTTCCATCGCTTATACGGACTTAATGATTCATCCACGCAAAATTTATTGGCAGAGGAATTTGTCAAACATCCCAACCTAGTCCATAACCAGTCCATAAAGATTAACTATTCTGAGTGGTGTTCATGTTCACAGTTCAATGCATGATGATTGCTTATTAAAACTTGGTATTTCGAAACAGCTATCCCAAAAGAACAGCTTTAATAAGAGTGACATTCATGTAGGACCCCGCTGATCACGATGGTTGCATTCCTGGAAACCAGCTTAGCCACTACGCAAGCTGAAACAAATCTGCAAACGCAAAAGGCTCGGTCGGTGAAGTTCTCGCGTTTATATTTGGCTTGTACATGCACCGTCCAGGTCACGTAGGATGATCGAGGACACGGAACACTTGCGGGACATTGAAAAGATTCTGCAGAATGACAAGCGTTACCTGGTGCTGGAGTGCGCGTCTGACGAGCGGCGCAAGATGATCCTGGCCTACGTGGAAGACCTGGACCGGCGTGGGCCACCACCGCCCCCAACCGCCTCGGAGCCCACACGCCGCTCCAACAAATGAAGCACTCTCGCATTTTCTGTGTTCTCCGTACAGCCAGTGAGGTCCCCCCCCCCTCTCCGCCGCCTCCCGGTAAATTGTTTTAGTATCCATCTCCGTCATGGCCATCGTCCGATAACAAACTGCCTATATCTGTGGAATTGGGAGCAACCTTGGCTTGAGTCTAAAACCGAATTTATTGAAATGTACAGGTCGTAAGCCCATGGTTGTGTACGAGTTGTAGTTATTTTAGTTTTCAGCCCTCAACCATCTATCTGGCTTTTGGTGAACAATGACAATGTGCTCTACATTTTAGTTATTTCTCTCCTGTCAAAAATTGAATGTTTGCATTTTACATTAATGTTTTGTATAGCTGTGTTGAACATCACAACCCATGGTAACATCACAACACAGCTTCATTTCAGTTAGGGATATCCCATTGTACCGTTACATCGGGTATACATCTTTACAGAGTAAAACTATAGCCAATTTGTGATTAGCATGTACATTGTCTGGCCTTTAGTATTTTCTTTGGAGCGTGCTTTAGGTGGATGCATAAATACGAAGTGGAGCATAGCGTAAGATGTTTTGTGCCCTGCACCTCTAAAATGCAAAGCACATATGTGACTAATATGTGGTAAACGCGTTTACATGTGTGCATTAACATTTCACAGATGAAGCTCATTTATTTCATTGATGGGTCTAAAATACACAGCGTAATAACATCGAGCGGCTAATGTTTTAACAATATCACAAGGTGAATATTGTAGAAGAGTTGTGTTGAATCATTGCTGATGTGTCATGACCGCAGGTGTTGAAAATTAAAAACTTTCTTACGTAAAACAAAATAGACCTGAATCTTTTACGTGTGTCATAGCCACCGCTACAATACTGAATTTATTGTGAAATACCATTGAGAATGATTTGTACATTAGCTATAAAGGTGTAACTTGCTGGCAGAAAAAAAATATCAAATACGGTTTTAAAGCGTAGAGCCTTTCAACAAAAAAACCGGCCAAGTTTGTGTCGTTAAATGTTTTGTAGAGAAATTGAGTCACACGCAATCCCTTTAGTTCAGTATCATTCATTATCAATACCTGCTTGATCCTGTACGGGGTTGTGGGGCAAGGGTGGCCTGTTCCGGCAGACGCAGGACGAATGGCGGGGCTATACTCAGGATGTGCTGCCAGTACATCGCAGAGTACTATTTAGGGGCAGTTTACTCAGCAGGCCAATAAACTTAGCATGTTTTATAAGGTGGGAGGGAACTGAAGTACCTGGCAAAAACGCACGCGGCCATGGGGAGAAAACGAAAACTCCACACAGGCACCCCTTTAGTGCAGTATTGTACACATTTATTAAAGGCGTTTATAGAGCATCTTTATGACTTATAGCATACAATAGTACGATTTTGTTATTTAAAATGTTAAACATGATACGCTGCTAAATTAACTACGCAGCATTTCTCAATAAAATGCAGTCGATAAATAGAACAGACTTTTTATTTGCCACCAATGAAGACAAGGCCAACAATGGTTGGAAATTATAGCAATGTTATAAAATGACAAAACACGTCAACACTGCAGTGCCTTACATTTGAAATATTGAAGAGTATGGCACAATTTACAAAGAGAATACAATGTGTTGAAGCGATTGCCTAAGTTGAATTTAAATTATTCCCAACAGTTTGGTAACATTTCATGATGGGTATTGACTGCTTACAAAAATAAAGCGTGCAAACAATATCCTGAATTTTACCCTGAAGGGATGGGGGTTGACGAAGTGAGTAGCGCTCAGGAAAAGAACCCTGGGTTCGACTCCCAGCTCGGGTGCCTTGATGTGTCGTATTGGCATTCTCTACTTTTCTACCCATGTCCGGGTGGGTGTTCGCCAGCTACCGGCGACAGTTATTGCGGAGATTTTTTTATGTTTCCTCCCACCATCCACAGACACGTTGCCGTTTGGGTTAATTGTCCTGCAGTGTAAATTGCCCCCAAAAAGTGCTCTGCGATGTACCGGCATCCCATCCTGGGTGTGGCCCCGCCTTGCGTCTTGTGCCTGCCGGGATAGGCTCCGGTACCCCGCGACCCTGTACACGAAACCCTGTAACCTGGCTAATGTTCGTAACATGACGTAATTATCAGTACCTGCTTAGCGCTGTAGACTGGAAGACGGTCGCGTTCAAGCCAGAGCCTAGCCCGACGCACTGCTCTGTTCATTTCTTAACGCTGAAACTGAGATAAATTAACAGCAGCACCAAATATAACACACGATGGGGCTTTGTTGGTGCAGTGATCGGTGATCGGGGATGAGACAATCACATCTCTATACACGAGCGTCGGTGTAATATCACGAGGGTCTCACACTATGGAAATCCACGCAGCGCAGTGCTCTGAGCTCTTAACATCGACCAGATTCTCCACCAAACGGTTATAAAATACAGCCTTGGCAATTAGTTCCACTCTTGACAATGGCGGTATTGGCATATTTGTTTTTGCCAATAAAATCATTGAGCGTTGTATGACTCGGGTCCTGAACGTGCGTTGAACCTTTCCACAAAGTCTAAACGCGATAACGTGCGGTTCACTGCATGCCCTTTCGTGGGTATGCTTGTAAAGCATAGCCGACCAGCGTGTGCGGAGTTCCGACTCAGTTCCCAAAGACATCATATACCGAAACGTCGGTCACCATGCCGAAGAGACAGAACACTGTTACAACCAACGCCCTCCCGCCCACCTCCCAACAAAAACACACAACAGAGAGCTGGCGAATCACGGCCACTCAATCCAGTCTTCCCCCGTATATGGAATTCCAATCAAATACATTCGTCAAACCACATGAAGCTCCACAGAAAGTGCTGCTCAATGACCCGAGACACCTATGTTCGTTTCCCCGCGTCGTGGAATGAAGCGAATGTGTGGCTCAGTACATCAGGACTTCAGTGTTGGTGGCCGGGCTGGTGGCTTTTGTGGCAGCTTGCCTGTCTTTCAGGTTAATATTGTTGTAGGCGTACGTGATGGCAATGGGCACGGCGCAGCTGAACATCGCGCCCAGCACTAGCCAGTAGGGTGTTCCGTATTCGTAGCCGGTGATGCTCTCCTCCTCCGACAATGCCAGGAGAGCACCCGTCATGCCGGAGGTCTGAGCCGCCAGGGGGAAAATGACGAGGCCCAGCAGACAGCAGGCACCTGGAGGAGGTAAGGCCATCATTTGTTCATTGTCAG
>JAZEWT010000006.1:25647946-25660869 GCA_036362905.1 Mordacia mordax | reverse complement strand
GACAGCGCTAACCACTGGGCCACCGCGCCGCCCTAAACTGATAAGTGTGGGAATGAACTTTGATTTGCCAAGATGGCTGCATTACAACGGCCGATCCTGGGAAAGCCAGGGCAGATGGCAACCCTACACCGATCTCCATGCCAAGGAGGACGGCGCAGATATTTCTCCCAACAGCTCCCGCACCTTGAAGCGGAAAACGCCGTACCTTGGCCTTCTGCAGGACAGCGCCGGAGAAGGCGAGCGCGTAGATGGAGAGGGGGCGGCGCCGCATGGCAGCCTGGCTGTTGACGGGCAGGGGCCGCGTCTCCGAGTCGCTCGTGTCGGAGCACGACTGCGGCGAGTCCCTCCGATGTCCGTCGGCCACCTTGGCGGAGCAGACACGCGCAATGGATGATGGTCTCACAGCCGCCTGTCAGCGTAATCTTGTCACTGTTGCGGTGTCGTGAGACGGCCGACAGAATGCTTTGTAACATTTCGACTTTCGTGAGTGGCAATGACTGGTTTTCAGACTTGGTAATGTTTCATAAAGATGTGAGTTGCTTAAAAAGAGTGAGGCCATGACTGTGGTGTTTTCTGAAACAGACGGTACGACTATGGTGAACTATGCTTTACCATGGCCTTCAGCCGCCCAAGCCAGGTTGGTTTTTCACAAACACCACGAGATAGCAGAGCAATCATCTCATCTCATTGTCTGAAACCGCTTAGTCCTATGCAGGATCACGGTGAAGCCGGAGCCTATACCGGCAGACACAGGGCGCAAGGCAAGGATATACCGACGATGGGACGCCAGTCCATCATTGGGCACTGAGGGCAATTTAGCCTGCAAGCCAATCAACCTATGTGGCAGCATGCTTTTTGGATTGTGGGAGGAAACCGGAGTGCCCGGCGAAAACCCACGCGGACACGGGGAGAGAGCATGCAAACTCCCCACACAGAAAGGCACCCGAGCCGAGAGATTCGAACCCGGGACCTTCTTGCTGTGAGGCGACAGCGCTAACCACTGGGCCACCGCGCCGCCCGCAGAGCAATCATCTGTGAGCGAATGAACCGCGTGAAGCCCTTTGATGACATCGTCGTCAGAGTTGTCACGTGACGCGCCCAGCCAATGGGAACACTCAATAACAATTGCTTTGTTATAGCGCCTTTCACCCGAGGGTCATAAAGCGCTGCACAGAGCTGCGGAGAGAACGGCGCGTCAACAACGAGACGAGCGGCAAATCAGCACTAACCTTTTTTTTTTATAAATCTTCAATGAGATGTGACACTGGGACTGCCGCATGATTATAAACAGTTTAGTTTTAATGTACAACTGTAATCGCATGTGTGCGTGAAACAAAGCAAACAAGGATGCAATCCTAATCCGTGCAAATTCTTCCCGGAGATGACCCAGCGCGTCCGTTCGCGAAACAATCCGGCGAGCGTCTCACCTTTACCTGCGCGGGGGCGTCTCGCTCGGCGGGGCGCGGCGTGATGGCGAGCCCCAGCGAGGGGCCGCCCGACAGCGCGTGCTTCAGCCGCTCCATCACCTCGATGAGACGCAGCTCCAGGTCGACGCGCTCGCCCTCGCACGAGCGGCACCGCTCCTCCAGCAGCCGCAGCTCGGCCTCCGTCTCTCCGCAGGCGCTCTCGTCTGCAGCCACACAAACGCCGCCACCGCCGCCGCCGTTTAGCTCCGTCCTGGGATTTCTTTTTGCCGGTGAAGCACTCGCCCGCTCGCCGTTAAGACTGGAATGGGCCAGGTCACTAGCGGCCGCGAGCATTGCGGTGAGTACTGTGAACGTGGCGAGCCGGGGGAAACAATAGTTCATGGGTGTCTGAGTTGAACCCTGTGGAGATAATGACCTTGCCAGCAGCCCTGCAATATTTAAAATGTTTAAAGTTCGAAAATCTGCTCTCGGGACAGCCGCGTCGAGGCATCCTCAGACGCACTGTGCCTGAGGATGCCTCGAGCGTGTGCGGTGAAACGTCGCGATGGAAGGAGAGAGGGAGCGATCGGCGCAGCTGTCCCGAGAGAGCAACTTTTCGAAGCAGTCCTCACGCATCGAGCCGTGGAAAACCTACATCGTTACATTTACA
The DNA here is from genome assembly GCA_036362905.1 of Mordacia mordax. NCBI lineage: Eukaryota > Metazoa > Chordata > Hyperoartia > Petromyzontiformes > Petromyzontidae > Mordacia > Mordacia mordax. The sequence goes on along the minus strand of JAZEWT010000006.1, from coordinate 25,658,793 downwards.
AAGCCCGTTTAAAAATGACTATGATACCTCTCCACAATGTGTACGAGTACATTTAAATAAGTTTAAAAGATTGGCTCACCCACTACCACTACGACGACGAATGAGCTGTTGGAAGGTTGTAAATTCATCTGCCTGCTCAGCAGGGGGCGATGTAGTCGCTGTTGCAGAGGCTCACAGACAAGTGGTTTGCAGGGTTATAAAACTGGAGCGTATTTTTGGCAACACACGAAAATGTTCACCCCTGTGACCAGTGACTTATACAACTGTTACATTTCATGATCGCAATTTGACTTACTGTCTCCCTAGGATTTATTTGCTTTTTAATCTGTGATTTGCACGGTCGTCGCTCATTCTCCAATGTGTAAACTGTCTGGTAAAGCAATTGTTGTTCGTCAAACATCTTATGCTAAACTATCTGCAAATGACACCCACCAACGTTGTCAATACCCTACTGGTGCAAACACTTTGCAGGACTCTCCTGAGAACGCGTCTTGAGACTGAGTTGGGCTTTCCCCGGTAAGCAAGGATAATGATGCGCTCATCACAACATCTGGAAAGTCAGCTACAAACAGCAGGGAGGTAAGACGCGCCGTTGACTGCACTCGAGGGCGTGACTACATCTGCAATGCTGCCTTCCTGTAGAGGTGATGTCTCCATCCCTACATTTCACCAGACTCTGGCCCTGCTGCACTTCATTCAGCCATTCATTAACAATGTCCACTTAATTCTGCACACGGTCGACGAGCGTTAGCGGAAGGTAATTTTATTGCAAGGTCGGGGGCAGTAGCGACATGCCTTGCTTTTAAAATAGCGCAAACCACCGACGTTGGAAACTCCCATCGAAAGGATCCCAGAGTTGTGGCATTTTGTCCAATTTTCACAGGGCTTCAGCCAAATTCATCGGTCCATAAAAAACAAAAATTATTACACAGGTTTATGAAATTGGCGCTTTAACCATGAATCCTAAAATTTGCTTACAGTGTTGTGTTCATGGCTTTTCAGTGACACTGAAAGTTCTCACAACGAGAATGTTGTTGGGTGAAAGGAGCAAAATCCTGACCAATTGCTCACGTAGTTAAATGCCAGTGTCATTACACTCGTGTGGACAATGCATCAATTCAGATGTCTCCTCTTCACAATAAAGTGCCATTGTTACAAACGCTTCTCGGTTTCCTGTTTTCCTCATTTTACGCCTTTTTTTAGAAGCTTGTGATTCATAATGCTTTTCCATTACAACATCTACAATTTACATGATTGATTGACGGAGTAGAAAATGTCCAGAGACATCCAGTGCCACGATTGCTCAAACACATCTAAAGTTATCCAAACCAGTAGCCACCAGGTGTCTTTGAGTGTCAGACCTAAAGACACTCAATTCCAGCCGCCTCCAACAATGTGCCAAATTCCCCAACCGATAAGGAACTGACCAGTTCTCAGCCTGATCAATAACAGCTCAAACATCACATAGCAAAGTTGGTTTTCCACTCTTCCTTATTTAAATCTAAGTGACCGCTACGAGGACTGCAGGGTGTATAAAAGGTGCGCCCGTGCAGTGTGCATTGGAAGGTATTGAATGACTTCGGAAGTAGTTCTGTTACCGATCACACTGACAGTGATGTAGAGCCGGGCGAGAGGTCCTAACAGAACATTGGTGCTACGCTGATCGCACGAGTGGGATGTAATTGTGTAAAATAGTGACTCTTAACATTAATAAAACCAGAGGACTGTTGATGCTTATCACTGCTGTGATAAGCTGTTGAGTTTTGTCTACTCAGCAACACTTCTTCCTTCCATTATTTGTTTTAACAATTATTTTATTTGATAGTTCCATAACTGATTTATAGTTATTATCTTATGTAATTGATCTATTCAGATGTTGCTCTCGACATGCCGTTCTCTCCATAGCTCTGTGCAGCGCTTTGTGACCCTCGGGTGAAAGGCGATTTAGCAATGCAAATATTATCACGGTGTGCAAGACAAAGATTGCCCCCCCCATAGCCTTAGCCTTATACTGTCGGGTCAAGTACTGTTAGCACTTCTAAAGGCCAGCATGACACAAGGGGGTGGGTGGTCAGCACCATATCTGGCCACCTGTATATCCCTGTAAAGTCATATTTACACACTGCTCCGGTTACTCATAAGGCTAAGTGAATCTAGGGGAGCCCCAGAACCAGATCATAAAACCATTACTGGTGTTGGTGGTGAGTAGGAATCAGACTCAGCGTTGGTAGCAACGCGCACTGACGTGGACGCTAGCACTGGCTGCGCACGCAGTTACGCGTACAACAACCGCTCCCCATAGCTGCTCTTTGGGGATAGCCGTGTCGAGTGTTCCCTTCTCTCCACTTCACGACGTTTCGCCTTCCGCGTTGGAGGCATCACCCAGTGGGAGGCGAAGCACCTCGCAGGACGGAGGAAGAACGCTCGACACGGGTATTCCGAAAGAGCAGCTGTACGTCAACCGTCTGACCGGGGCTAGGTGTGGTGGCGCAGCAGAGGCACACGGAGGGGCAGCACAAGGAGATTGCAGGCAGCGTGGGGGCCCACGCGGGCAGCACGGAGCGGTGGCAAGCGGCCGCCAAAAGCCAGAGGCGCCCGCGGGGAGCGACGGCGCCGCCGGCGCGACCACGACCACGCACCTCCCTGCGTCGCTTCCAGGGCCTCGCGCGCCTCCCTGCGCCGGCGCCGCAGCTCGGAGAGACGCGAGCGCACGTCCTCGCGCCGCCGCCGCAGCTCCTGCGCCTCGCCCTGCAGCCGCACGGCGTCCGCCTCCACGCGCCGCCGCCCGTACCGCTGGCCGGAGCTCGGCTCCACCGGCAGCGCCCGCTTGCCGTCCTTGTCGCGCCCGTCGCACGGCGGGGGGTCGTCCCGCTCGCCCGCCGTGCCCGCGGAGGCAGGGTCGTCGTCGCGGCGGGTCTCCTCGGCCTCCTGGCGCACGGGCGGAGGCGCGGGTCAGGCTTCGCATTCCGTCGGTGGGCTTCGTTTACGGAAGGCGTCGCTGTCCGTTCGTGTCGGCGAATGGCAGTAAAACGCTCCGTGTAACGGACTAATAGGCCAGAATGCGTGCCCGAAAGTCCATTAAATGGCGATCGTATAGCGTAACGAGTAGAGGACAGCCTCCATTCCTTTCTATGATCATCGAATGGAACTCCGATTAACAGAGATTGTACCATACTCCGCTTTCCTCCTGGTTTTGCTGCAGCTTAATGATGAATTTTACACGTTTTCAAGATGCCAAGTCCCTAATATCAACTAAGCTTCCATGCTATAGTTCTGTTCATATCGCACCACATTTACGTAAGTTACCGCGCCTCTTTCTCCGTTACGATTTCAGACGGGCATGCATGCCTGATGCATTCACGCTTTCAACTTTAGAAGAATAAAAAACCCAATCAAGTACACAACGACAAGAGTAATAGTTCAGCCGTTTGTCAACAGCTGCACGAAGCACTCCTCCCTACACCGTGTTGTCCACCCCCAGAGTAACTCGCTTGATACGGACGGGAAATGCTGTGCCGATCGAACTCTGCCGCGGGAAGTTTGGCCACGGCTGTTATGACAAACGGGAGGAAACCCAAAACACCTGAAGCCAAAGCAGGCACAAGGTCACCGTTCAATTCAAAAGTTGATTTTTTCTTGCCCCGTTATTTCAGTCACGCTGGGCGTAATGGTACCATTTCGTTTAAACACAACGCATGTAAAAGCAAACGTGACGATTGCAAGAATCCTTTAAAAATGATGCACTGGCGTCCTTGTAAAACGGTATAAAGCTTCTGAATAAGGCTGCTACGAAATTCATTATTTGTTGTGGCACAGCCAGCATCTGGATAACTGTGAAACGTTGCTATTTCGCGAGAAACAATGGTTCTATTATTTATTTTGTGGGTGACTTACAACGAAATTACAGGTTTTCCTACAGTGCCGTCAGCTCTCAAACGCATGCAAAGGAAATTGCAGCTGCAGCCCTGAAGGATTTGGTCTAAATTTAGAGCACTCTATAGTCTTTTACGGCTATTTTAATTCCAACCTTTCCTGTTTCTCTTGAACCCACGGATGTTTTTATACGTCTCGCTCTGCAATTAACACCAAATCCGATGGACAAAACACGACAATACACTCGCTATTTACAGCGACGATTGGGGGCACTGAAGGAAATTCCACTTGAGAGGCAACAAATGAGTCTCGTCTAAAGTCGGCACATTTCAATTACGCGAGGAGTCACGAGCAAATCTAAGCTGATGAAATGAAGAATTTTCCCTGGTTTAATATACGATGATTTGCATCTGAGAACGTGACGCTCTGCAAGAGGCAATGCTTAAACGATGGCATCGCAGCGCTGCACAAGAGCAGACATTATTGACACTCGTCGTTAGCAAGACATGGGGTCGAAGATGAAAGTTAATCTCATGGGACAGTTTCGTTAGCTAATGACGTCATCAACCCGCACCTACCAGTGTGCTGGTCAAACTACCTCTGCGACAAAAGAGCAATCCGGAGGCTCTTGTCCAGCGGTGGATCAAAAAGGGCTGACAACTGCTCGTAAGAGATGTCATTTCGGGATGGCCGTTTTGAGCGTTCCTGCGTCCTCCTCCACTACGATGTGGATAGAGGCGGAGGTGGAGCTTCGGAAATGAGCCCCGCGTGTTTCAACTGCCAAACCGAAACCAACCCGGTGACCTCACGATTTAAAGCCCATCAGCATAAAAACAAAAATATCGAAACAGGTGTTGAAGAGAATGGCTCTCATCCCTGCGGATGACTCAGATTGAGATCGTGGTGGTCGAAGGGGATTTGTGGGGGGCTACCGGCCAACCCAAGGTAACCTAAATAATGGCTGTTCAACGGAATATGTACGTGTGTATTACACTGGCCACTCTCAACCAATGGGACTCGACACACCGGTGGGCCGTGAGCACCACCAAGTCGTCCGCGGAGACCATACCCAAGCGGGCCATTTGCTGGCAAAAGCTTGAGAACCTCTGTGTTACAGCACTGCTGGTGACGAACATTGTTTCGCCGCACCTCGTCTCCAGGTGGAGGAGAATCGTGGTTGATCCCTTCTGCGGCGTCTCGCTGCCACGAGTCGTCGTCGTTGCCGCTCTCCCTGGCGCCGTCGAGCTCCCGCGCGATACTCAAGTAGTCTCCCGGATCGTGGAGCAGGCGGCCGTCGATGTCCCGCAAGATCTCCTCGGCGAGGTCCCGCAGCCCCGCGTCTTCCGACCGGCACGGCGGCGGCGGCGGCGGTGGGGACGCCGACGGGCTTTCCGCGCACGGCGTGCCGTCGGTCTCATCGTGGGACCCGTCGCTCACTGCCCGGGCGCCGCCGCCGCCGCCGGAGCGGCCGCCACCTCCTTGCGTGAGGTTCTCGTAGGGGTCGTCGGCGGACGGGGAGTGGTCCCGGCTGTGGCACGGCGGGCCGTCCGTGTAGACGTTGGGCGACGACGCCTGCCTCACCTTGAGGCTGCGGGGAGAAGACGGGACTTAGTTCCGCGCGCTCGCCGATTGGGTTTCGCAATGAGAGCCGATCGCCGTGCGTGGCTCTCGGGGAGACGCGGGCGCTCACTGCGAAAAATAAACCACCCTGGATGTAAAAGTCTCGCAAGCTAAGACAGGTTGAGCGTTGACAGCAAACGCATCGAGGGCCATCAGCCAAGGTGGCAAGGCTGATTGTCTGCCTCTCCCATATGTGTGAGCTTTCTTCACGAACTCTGGTTTCTCCCTGCATATTAAACATCCCAATGTAGTAGGACCTTCCTACCAAAGAATATTGGGGCCCAGCGAGTCTTTTCACGGGTAAATAATCACGATCGTTATTATTTTCCCTCCACAAGATAATCTGAGATCCATACAGTCAACACTCAACACCCTCCCCGCCGATTAAAACAAATGTTTCCGGGGATGGAACTTTGAGACCGATGCCAAGTTTGTCCGCATTTATTTACGCATTCGTGTGTTTACTCCTTCGCTCGGCGCTGCCGTTTGGCAGCGCCACCGCCAAACCCCCTAAACCCCCCCCCACACACAACCCCGCCGCCTTCCGCCACCGGCGCCCGCCGGCCGTACCCGCGCGAGAGCTTGGCGGCGCGCAGGAAGCGCGAGGACGTCTCGGCGTCGACATGCTCGTAGAGCAGCGCCTCGGGCTCCGTGCCGCAGGCCGTGGCGGCCAGCAGCAGCCCCACCCAGCGGCCCGTCTCCACCCAGGAGGCGGCCTGCGGCCGCAGCACGCGCGCGCACACGAGTTAGTCGACGGCGGCGGCGGTGGCAGCGCTGGCAGTGATCGACCGGAGCCGGAAGCGCTCGGTGATATGATTTGGTGAAGAGCAAAAGAAGTGGCAGCTGGGGTGCTGCGATGTGAGTCTGCTGACCTTCGTTCAATTTAAGCTATGAGTACTTTTGCCAGAGTACATTTGTAACGAGCAGAAAGGGTTGTTCACCATTTCTGAAATCATACAGGTGTTAAGATCTCATCTCATCTCATTGTCTGAAACTGTTTAGTCCTATACAGAGTCACGGTGAAGCCGGAGCCTATCCCGGCAGACACAGGGCGCAAGGCAGGGATATACCGACGATGGGACGCCAGTCCATCGCCGGGCGGTGTTAAGATCTTAAAACACCAAATAGACACCTTTTACAAAGTGTCTAGTTTGCAAAAGCCCACGTACTTGTGGCGAAATATGCAAATCGAAATCTTTTATAATGTATACATTGTCCTACAAACTGATAGGCTCACACCACTTTGTAAAAAGGTGTCTATTTGGTGTTTGAAGATCTTAACACCGGTATGATTTCCAGAAATGGTAAAAACCTTTTCTACTCGTTACTTCGTTCGATTGTCTGCCATGCAAGGGTGAAGGTAACTTTAAATTGTTACCGGTACAGTAACAACGCGTTCTTCCTGTGCACCTGTACCGAACGCTTTAGGTACTTTCGTACCGGTGTGGCGTTTTTCACCTCTGTGGCCACGGCTCACACCGGTGGTTAGACAGGCCAGGATAAGTCTGTTTGTTTAAAGCAGGTGAGGGAGAGCTAGCTCGTGGGACCAGAATCGAGTGTCATTTACAATAACTGACCAGAGGCCATTAAAAGAGTCAAGAATATAGAAATGGGGACAAATAATGAACTGCGTTGTCACCTGAGATATCGAGCGATAGATGCGGCGGTATTTTTGCAACACCCCTCCTTCCTCCCCCGCTCGCCCCCCCACAACCCCATTATGCTTTTTCCTCCAGTATAATGAATTCATAAGATCATCAGAGCTTCTTCGAAGATACGAGCAAATACGTGAATGAAAGTATGTTTCAACGAAATAACAAACGTATTCTAACACCAATGGTAAAAATTCGATATAAATGAATAGGTATTCAAGTAAATGGATGAACTGATGCCAGGCTGTTCTCTCTGACCGACGGACAAACTTTCAAGTCACTGAACGGACGAGAGGGCGAGGAATGCGCGGGGGAAAGGCGCCCACTGACCTCAAGCGTGGCGACCTCCTTGTCCCCGCGGAGGACGCGGAAGGCAAGCGGATGTTTGGGCACAAGGCCCGGGGCCAGGCGGCAGCCATGCAGCGCGATGCCGCCCGGCAGGGGGTCCCCCTTGGCACCGCCTCCCCCCACAAAAAGCGTGCGTCCCTCCACCGAGCCCCAGCACTCGTGCCAGCCGCTCTCCGTCATCACGCTCAGGCAGCCTGCGCGGCGCGGTCGCGGACGGGGCGCGAGACGGCGACGCGCGTCATTGCCGCTCATCCATTGACATCGCTTTGCAAAGGCATCGCGGTGGCGATGAGCGCGCACGCATTGCGGTGAAACGTGCAAAAGAGTGTGTGTGGCGATTGAAAAGGTGTTTTAATATCTTAACAACCGCCTGTATTATTGCCTGAAAGTGGAAAGCTTTTGCGAGTTTTTCATCATCTATATACTCATTCTCTTGACTTTGGGCCAGATTCGCCATCGCGTTGTTTTATTTCTCCCCCCACTTTCATGCCAATTGCGTAACCTGTGTGATGTCATGAGACCACGACTGTTAGCGAACAGCCTTCTGACTCCCCAGCGCTAAATCGTGACGACGAACTCACCGATCTGTACGGAGAGTGAAGCATGTCTCAACCAAACACCAGCGCAATTTAATTCTTTGACAGTAGTTCAAGAAAACTACGAGTGTAAGCCCAACTAGATGCTCATTACGTATCAAAATACAAAAACCCTTCTGTGCACAACCAACATATGTGATGGGCGTGTGTGTGAGCGCCTCTCTCTCTCTCTCTCTCTACAGGCACAGCGCTTCAGGTGAGATATTTTTCGCGAGAATTTATTTACAACACCTACATAGTAATGATGTAGGTTTTCACGGCTCGAGCACGATGATTGCTTCGAAAAGCTGCTCTCTCGGGACAGCCGCGTCGAGGAGAGGGAGCGATTGACGCGGCTGTCACGAGAGAGCAGCTTTTCGAAGCAATCATCAAACACCTATATCCCCCCACCCACCTCCTTCCCCCTTATAAAATTTGGGGCGCCGAGAGTTTCAGTTACGTCTCCTGTGGGGCTGGCTGGCGCGCGGCCGGCGCCGTCGCGCGCCAACTTCGGCGAGCCGCGGTTGTTGTACGCGTCGGGGACCGTGCGCGAAGGCACGTCACGTCGGTCGGCCGTAACGCTGCGCTGCCGTTACCGGAGAAATCGCCTTCTCCCGCAGCGCCGCCGCCGCCGCCGCCGCCGTCGCCGCCGCCGCAGCCCAAACCGCCGGCCTGCGTGCCCGTCTGCGGAGACTCGGGCAGCTCCTTCTTTTTCTGTCGTCGCCCGATGATCTGAGTCAGCCTCTTGCCCGTCGCTTTGCCGAGAGACCACCCGGGCCGCGCTGCTTTGCCTAAAGCGGGAGGGGGGAGAGAGAACGTGGGCAATAGAGAGAGGAACACATGGGTAGGGAGTCGGGTAATTAAAAAATACAATGTTACTGCCAGTGCATTTGGTATCGTGATGGACCTATAATATAAGACTGATGCAAATACCAAATGTGCCTTTTAAAATTCATTATCAGTACCCATTTAATCCTATACTGGGTCCCAGTGGGTCAGAGCCTATCCCGGCAGACACAGGGCACATTGCAAGGCAATGCTCAGGATGGGACGACAGTCCCCATTGCAGGGGATAGCAGCGAATTGAGTCAGGCCAAGTGACCTTGGCAGATTTAACAATGGGAAAAAACCAGAGTACCCGGTGGAAAAGCACGTGAGCACGGGGAGAGTGAGCGAACCGCACACAAAAAGGCACCCAAGCTGGGTATCGAACCCGGAACTTTCTTGCCATGAAGTGGCAACGGTGCTCACTGTGCTTCCGCAGTTGGATCCTACCAAATAATAATTGTTATATGCGTACATGCATCGCCAGTTTGGTAATCCAGTTCTGAAGCAGGCTTCCCCACTCCACGAGAGATGTGCGGGGTCCGTTTGATCGTATTTCACCACGACGGGTCAATGTGGATTGACGAGGGCAGCGAGCGCAGGTGAGTGAGCATACAGATACAGTACAACCGCTTTTCCTGCCGCCGTCCTCTGCTGCGTGCGAGACAGCCCCACGGCGGCCTACGCATCCGGTTTATCCTCGCAAGCCATGCCTGCCTGAAAACACAACTGGACTCTTAATTTCCTACCATTCCACCCTGTTACGCGACAAACGGCACCTGCCGCACGGCCGCACGGCTGCACGGACCCGCTTTGGGGTCAAACGCAGTCGGCGAGCACCGATTTACGGGGCCCTGTTGTCCCGCAAGGCCCTCGCCTCACGCTTACTTCCGTCCGCATCGCTCGGCACGCCCTCGCCGCTGCTCACGGTCACGTTGCTCTCGGCGTCCGAGCAGGCGGGCTCCGTCGAGCATCTCTGCACGCGGGCGGACAGAGCGGGAGCGTCGAGCGTGGCTCCCGCGGAACCGCTCGCTCCCGGCGGCGCGGTGCGGTGGAGGTGCGGTGCGGCGCGGTGCTGACGCACGGCCGCCGTGGGTGTTTGTGGGTGACCGGACACCGAGAGCGGTTTCGGAAATGGCTTAGAGATATACCGATGATATTTTGCGCTCGGAGCATTGTAGGTGCTGAGGACACAAAGAAACATCCATCCCGGACTGCCTAAACAGACTCTAGGGTCAAATGCCATTTGCGAGCACCTATGAAGGTCAACACAGAACACGAGGAGGTGAGTGACCAGCATCATGCCTCGCTACCTTTATCTCCCTAGTGGCAATAATCACATATTGCACTCGGTGCTCATTTGAGGCTGAGTCGATCTGGGGGAGGCCCAGGACCAGTTTAGAAACTCAACACTGGTGTTGGCCATGAGCAAGATTCCAACTGGGGTCGCCGAGTTCTTAGAAATGCAATTATTATTATTAGCGCCGCACGCCAACACTGAGCCACCACTCCCCGCAACGCATTCACACAAGTCAGTGAGCACACGCACGCAGGCAGTTCGGAGGCAATCATATCCAGACAGTTACCGCACACATTCCAACTGTCGGTACGCAAACACACGGTCAGTCAGCGCAAACGGATTCCCACAGTCAAAACACACGTACATTCAGGCACTGCACACGCATTCAAACAGTCAGCAACGCACACAAGTGTTCACACAGCCAAGGGATACAAGCATCCCCCCGTGTAACCTTAACAGACTCTCTTCACACACACTCTCATCGGAAGGGGCGGCACGGTGGCCCAGTGGTTAGCGCTGTCGCCTCACAGCAAGAAGGTCCCAGATTCGAATATCGGCTCGGGTGCCTTTCTGTGTGGAGTTTACATGCTCTCCCCGTGTCCGCGTGGGTTTTCGCCGGGCACTCCGGTTTCCTCCCACAGTCCAAAAGCATGC
>JAZEWT010000006.1:25617620-25628846 GCA_036362905.1 Mordacia mordax | reverse complement strand
GGGGAGCGGGGCCTATCCCGGCCGACAGAGGGTGCAAGGCGGGGCTATACCCAGGATGTGACGCCAGTACACCTTTTTGGGAGGCAATTTACTCAGCAGGCCAATTAACCTCGGCAGCAGCGTGTCTTTGGACGGTGGGAGGAAACCGTATTACCCGGCAAAAAACAGTTGTCCAACGGGGAGGAGTAAACAAGTTAGAACATCTCATTGCACTGGGGGTAAATTAGGACAATTAACATAGGCAGCGCGTCTTTGGACTGCGGAGGAAAAAAACAGAGTACCCGGAGAAAACCCACGCAGCCACGCACCCAGGCACAATCACCACTGTGCACGGGGTCACTCTGTGTTCCTGAACAAAAGTGGGAGTTGCCGGGTGCCCAATATTATTATTAACAATTATTCTTCAGCAGGCGCCCTTATCCAATGCGACTTGCATCATTATAGTGGTGGCGGATTAGGGGACGCTTTCATCCAGCAATCGACTGACCATAAATGTGGCCGATGATGATGATTATACCCAACTTCTGTTAACAGGCTTTAGACAGGCACACTCTCTCTCACTCTGCTGCTATCGTTAAGCAGGCGAGCCACTTGTGTGGCCTCCAGAGCCCAGGTTATCGACTGTGGAGTCACCATCCAGCAGCGGACCCAGAGTTTCATTTATCCAGAAGCAGGAGCCTTAGCGAGACACCTGACTGACGGTTTTGCCATGGGATGCCTGCCTTCAACGACAATGCATGTCTGCTCGGCCACCTTTACGAAAGTGTCACCCGAAAAGAAAACTAGCGGGGAGCCCGTAAAGGGAATTAACAACAACAAACAACAACAACAACAAAAAGCCCTCGTGCCCGGGCATGCGTTCCGCAAACGCTACGTGACAGATCAGCAGAGTCGCCGGAGTAATTACCCGATGATTGCAGGAAGCTGCTTATACCGATCGGCTTTGCCGATAACGCGGGAATTGACCGCCGAAAGTACGCGCAATAATTAGTATCTCGGAGCACCGCGGCCGCGCGGCAATCGCCCGATCCGATTGCAACGCGGGGCGTTGGCCGACGGGTGCGACGGTAAACTCGCGGGCGGGCGTCGCTGGAAGGGCCAGCGCCGAGCGAAGGCCGAAGGCCGCTGCGCCGGCGACACCGCGGAGTGTTCCGTGTGCGCGCGGCGGCGACGGGTTCGCTAACGGCCGGCGACGAGCAGTAAGTCCTTAACGGACCCGGCGTAGTCCGGTTAAGCGTACACAGATGTAAGACGCCCTTTGCAATTTTTCTTTTCTCTTCTCCGTCTCGGCCCGGCAGGCAATTCAGGTGCCGCGCCGCAGCGACCGTTAGGCTCGTACCGTTTGCAGAGGCTGAGGCCCTCTCCGCCATTAGCGTCTTGAGGGTCGGAGAAATGCTGTTCATGTACATGTACTCGCCATCGTCCCCTGCATGAACCGTGCACGGAGAAGAAGCAGAGACAAAGAGCTCCCATGTGGCCTTGATAGACCGTTGGGTCAAGTGCAGTTAGCGAGCAGCATGCAGTTCGAACAAATCTTAACCGTTCTGCACTCGTACGCGAGTGTACAGACGCGTGCACACAAGCAGTAGCACGAGTACGTGGCAAGCACATCGTCTTCGAAAGGAATGTTAAAAGTAAGGCACCACAATGTCGGATATGTGGAATAAAAATCTATAATCTCCAAAGACAACGTATAAAACACGTCGGCAATATGTGACGAGACACGGGAACCAGCAAATGCGGTGTCTCGCAGCAAGTTTGGTCTCAAAAGCAAGTTGTGACTCAACTTCAAAGCTACCTGACCAGAAATCAATGCCAGGCAGTGGGTTACAGGTTAGTATCTGAAAGTAATTACCAGAGCTTCTTTGAGCCATGCAATGAAATACAAACCAATATTATGAACAAAAAAAAAACCACCTCCCAACAAGGCAGGGGATATCCAAAACAAAACATTGGGATACATATCCGCAAAATTCAAATGGCACGCCTTCATCATAAGAATTGCGGGCCTAGAAATTATTTACACTGCGATGAAACGGGCTGCGGGTCTCGTATGGCTTCAGCTTGTGCGCGGATATAAAACCACAGCATTCCTCTCTGATGGTGACCATATGAGTGCGATGCAGCTGCTGCCCGGGGAGGGGATCCAGGCTGGCAGCGAGCGGAGTACCCGCTGGAGAGTGGCACGAGCCACGGGCTTGTGTCGATGTTTGTTTTCACAGCTCTCGACGTAAGGGTATTGCTCGTTTGGGATGGCCGTGTCGAGCGGGCCTCCTCTCTAACAAATCCCTTTTGGGTGAGCCTCATCATTTCATCGAATTGTGAGAAACCGCTTAGTCCTGTACAGGGTCGCGGTGAGCCGGATCCTATCCCGGCAGACACAGGGCGCAAGGCAAGGATATACCCACGATGGGACGCCAGTCCATCATCGGGCACCGCAGGCAATTTAGTCTGCAAGCCAATTAATCTATGGAGCAGCATGTTTTTTGGACTGTGGGAAGAAACAGCAGTGCCCGGCGAAAACCCACGTGAACACGGGGAGAGAACATGCAAACTCCACACAGAAAGGCACCCGAGCCGAGATTCGAACCCGGGACCTTCTTGCTGTGAGGAGGCGACAGCGCTACCCACTGGGCCACCGTGCTGCCCTTTTGGGTTAGGTTATGTAAAAAAAAAATGTCTTGAGCCAATCTCCACCCGACACAGCCAGGCGGTAATGTGTTGTCGCGTGAACAGAACGCGTCAATTCCTTACTTTCTCAGCACACAGGTGCGTTGGAGAGCAAACCCACAGCATTAACAATGAAATACGACGTTTCATTGATAAATACCAATCAACTCCGTTAGATATGACCGCACGGGTGATGACATCACAACCCCCATATAAACAGAGCCGGAAGCGGTTCTGATCTGCCCGCCCGGGTGCCTGATGATGTGGAACGTAGTTATCAGCGAAACGTCGTATATATATATATATATTTTGTAAAATATCGTGGGGTCGCTTTTCAACACACCGGTGTGCTGAGATAGTGAAGGAATTGGCACGTTTTCTGTTCACGTGACAACCCCTTACTGATTGGCCGTGTCGGGTGGTGGAGGGTTAAACGACACTCTTTTGTGATTTTTTACGTGACCTGACCCAAAAATGAATTTCATCGATCCATTAGGTATCACGAACCAACTTGAAACTACTGGTTCTGGAGATGTCTATTGTATTATGGGTCTTGATATATAGAGATTTCATCATAGTGCATCCGCCTGTGCAAGGACCCATCTCATCTCATCTCATTATCTGAAACCGCTTAATCCTATATAGGGTCACGGTGAGCCGGAGCCTATCCCGGAAACACAGGGCGTAAGGCAGGAATACACCCGACGACGGGACGCCAGTCCATCGCCGGGCATTGCGGGACAATTTTAGTCTGCGAGCCAATCAACCTATCCAGGAGCATGCTTTTGGACTGTGGGAGGAAACCGGAGTACCCGGCGAAAACCCACGCGGACACGGGGAGAGCATGCAAACTCCACACAGAAAGGCACCCGAGCCGAGAGATTCGAACCCGGGACCTTCTTGCTGTGAGGCGTCAGCGCTAACCACTGGGCCACCGCGCCGCCCTGTGCAAGGACGCAAAGGATTTAATATATTTGCGTGGATTAGAATATGTTAAGTCAATGCTTAATTATGCAGGTGTTACAAGTTGTGTGACCTCGCCCAAAAGGGCTTGATTATGAATAACATTGGTCACCTATGCAATTGTGTTGAAGTTCCTCCTCTCTCCTTCATGAAGTTTCAACTCCCACGTTGGAGATGCTGTCAGATTAATGATGATGCCATCGACAGGGTGATGGTGATGCCTCAAACGTGGGAAGCGAAATATGGTGAAGCAGAGAGGTGGAACGCTCGACACAACCGTCCCGAAAGGGCATCTCTTAAGAGCAATCCACAAACATAGAGCTATGAAAGTCTGTCATCGATGGAATAGATCCAATTTCTAATTCTTTACACCTGTGGTCTCCAACCAGTCGAAATCAATCGATAGGTTGTTCCCAGAGTCTCGAACAGTTGCTGTTAACAAGTACAGAGCCCACGTTGTAAGTTAGAAACTATAAAAGTGATCCCTGAAAGTTCAGAGACAGAGTGGGTCACAAACACGTGCTGCTGAGTACAGCGTGCAGCAAGCACGCATAGGTGGTGTGCAGTAACCACGCGCAGGTGGCGTGCAGCAACCACGCGCAGGTGGCGTGCAGCAACCACGCGCAGGTGGCGTGCAGCAACCACGCGCAGGTGGTGTGCAGCAACCACGCGCAGGTGGTGTGCAGCAACCACGCGCAAGTGGTGTGCAGCAAACACGCGCAGGTGGTGTGCAGCAAACACGCGCAGGTGGTGTGCAGCAAACACGTGCAGGTGGAGTGCAGCAAGCACAAGTATCACACTACAAATAGGTGAGTGTAATGCAAAGCGTACATTTTTAGTTGGTTTCTAGTTCGGTTCAACCATTTAGGGGCCCATCTTGAGTTTCATATCCGATTCTAGGAGTGATTTAGTGTTTAAAACAGTCAGGCACCGCCGCGTCATACGGACAGAGAAGGAAGTGGCGGCGGCGCCGCACAGCCATACCGGATGACGACTTGAGCTGCTGGATGAAGGTCTGGATGAGCTGCTGCTTGCGCCGAGCGGTGGTTCCCAGCGGCTCCTGATCGATGATCTCCAGGAAGGAGGAGAGCTCCGGCAGCAGCTGCTCCAGCACTGCCCGGGGTCGCGAAGACAAGAGCGCGGCGCCGTTTAAAATCGCGAAGGGGTGCGAGCGTTCGCGTCACAACACGGGCGCGCGATTTTGCCGCACGGGAAGCTCGAGGCCAACGTCGCCGGCCCCGGGCTGCGACGCCAAACCCGCGTCCACCTCCCAGGCTTGCCATCGCGAAGGGGGAGCTGGCACCCAAAACGGGCCCCCGTGAGTCGGTCGCCAAACGCCAAGCGTTCGGCGATTGACGGAGCGACGCGTGATCGGCCCACGTGCAATAATGAGTCGCCGTGAGGAATTCTTGGGCAGTAAGAAGTCGGACTGTGACCGCCAGTCGGGTCAGAATGCACACGGGTCATGCCCAGCAGCAAAACATTGAGTCGGTATAAAGATTGAGAGTCGCTAATGTTTTCATGCGCTTAGACGTAACAATACTGAATGTGACCCTTGGCTGTGATGTGACTCTTATTTGTCATACATTCTTAGAAATTATGGCTGGTAGCTACAATTACATTTATTTGTCCTGACATATTATTCAAACAGTGGTTACATATTTAGTTAACTCGAAACACTTTCTAGACATGTGGTCAGGAGTACATTGTTGTATTATGTAATATGTCTAGTGCATTTATCACAGGGAACATTTTGTTAAGTGTGTCACTGAATGTCCTGAGATTGATAGATGTTTATTATTACAGCGCCCGGCGATGGACTGGCGTCCCGTCGTCGGGTGTATTCCTGCCTTACGCCCTGTGTTTCCGGGATAGGCTCCGGCTTCACCGTGACCCTATATAGGATTAAGCGGTTTCAGATAATGAGATGAGATGAGAGATTATTACAGCAGAGCGTACACAGTGAGTTTGCAAGCTCTAGATGCTGGTTTCCTGTGACACAACCAACTTCCTAAATGACCAACGTAAAAACGCATGAAACCGGAGGTTTTATTTCGACCCCAATTATGTAAAAAAAAAATCTAAACTGTAAAACAAAACCGCAGGTCGTTACGCAATGTTGGTTTGGTTAAGAAGATGTGAAAGAATTCATACGGGAACTAAAAGCTGGAGGTAAACGCAAGCAGACCAACCAGTCACCTAACTGACGCAAAAACTGAGGAATGCTTTTGTGCCATTAGAACGCTTGAACAGGCCCGCGAGCAAGTGGGCAGTTTTCTGGGACCACACATTGGCAAGTATTTTATTTCTTAGATCAAAACCGTGAGCAAGGACTCTCTCGTCCCTCGCAGAAGGCTCGCAAAAACAAAAAAACGCTCCGCCACAACAGATCCCCTTAAAACTCTTTCAGCCTCGGCACCCGCTGGGCGGGCGATGCCTCAAGTCCCCCAAAACAAAACCAAAATTGCTGCACTGTATACAAACCGCATTACAATCAAGCGTTTTGATCAAAACAGCAACGTTCTAAATTCCCCCTCGATGCACCACCCGGTACACAGACAGCGCGCGCATTTCCGATATCCAGCCCTCTCTCTCTCTCTCTCTCCCACTTGGAGGCAGCTTCCCATTGCTGCTTACAGAACGACCATGCAGACCGCTAACACAAATATTGAGCCCATATTAGGTCCAAGGCAGTTACTGGTATTTATCGTTATATACAGCAACGAGCCACGTGGGTGGTGGGAAGAGAGAGAGATCTGATGGCCTTTGCTCTTCCGCATGCACGGGGTTTATAAGGGCAACACTCTGTGTTCCTCCCAGAAGGGATTGATGCTGCCGAACCCATGCTCTGACCCCAGCGTGTACAGAATTCCAGAAACGTTAGCGGGAGCCAACGGAGATCATCTTGAGCTAAATAAAAAATACATACATATATGAAATGGATCGAGCTGCGCTGCCCATGAACATATTCTGCGGGATGTTTCCCAGAAAGACCAACAACATTTTCAACGCAGTGTTTATTTAAAATATTTACGACCGCTTACATTGCAGAGAACACGCAACCGAGCTGTGTGTCAATCCACTATTGGCCTCATGCTGTGAAGGGCATTCCTATTTGGTTGTACGCATGCTATGCCCATTCTGGTGGCTCAGCGTGGAAGAGTCAGCAGCTCGCAATTGGAAGGCTGTGAGTTCACATATTGGTCAGGGCTTAAACCGGCCCATCAATCCGCTGGGGTCGACAAAACGACTACACATTTTTTGGGGGGGGGAAGCCAACAATGTTGGTGAATTGGATTGACTCGACCCTATAATTCGCACCACTAGGCCAGCAGCTGTAAACAGAGAGGACCACAAGTTCTGTGGAAATCATGTGGCAGGGTGACACAGTGATAATATCTGTGCCTTTCGGTTCGATTCCCACCTCGGGCTCCTTTCTGTCTACAGTTCAAATGTTCTCCTCCTGTTTCATTGGGTTTTTCTTGAGATTCTCCAGTTTTCTGCCACGACTATCATCGTAATAAGTAGGACACAGTGTCGGGTTGGTTGGCGCCGGCTAACCCCGTGACTCGACTGCCCTTCTGCTAGTTACCTGGTGCCTCCGAATCGACCTCTGAACGAAAACGTTCGCGGTTTAAATTGCAGTTGTTATTATTTAGACTCTATTTCACAATAGCCCAAGCAAAGATAACACACGGGGTGTGTGTTTAAAAGGAGTTTAATTAACTTGATTGTTGTTGGCAATGTCTTGGGGGTGGGGATAGGGGGGTTGGGCAAAACAACATAGTCTGCCAGGTCACCCCAACAATCAACGGCATGATAAACACGAGCAGACGGGTGATTAGGGCTCATGGGGGGGGGGGGTTGTGGGTGGGGGTGATGACAAGCCCAATCTCAGCCGTAGACAGAGAGGAGACTGCAACGCACATGACCTCCATAAATATTTACTTTGCAAAATACGTCCAAAAATTGAGATGCGCAGACAGCATTCTCAGCAACACATTGTCATTGGATTTCTGACAACAGTAAAAACACGTTTTCAGAACACTACATTGGTAAGAAAGAAAGATGTTCTTGTTTTTTTTTTCTCCAGAGATTTCTAATTGAGGGTGGTACGGTGGCCAAGTGGGTAGCGCTGTCGCCTCACAGTAAGAAGGGCCCGGGTTCGAATCTCGGCTCGGGTGCCTTTCTGTTTGGAGTTTGCATGTTCTCTCCCCGTGCCCGCGTGGGTTTTCGCCGGGCACTCCGGTTTCCTCCCACAGTTCAAAAAACATAGGTTATATGGCTTGAGACTAAATTGCCCGCAGTGTCCGGTGATAGACTGGCGTCCCATCGTGGGTATATCCCCGCCTTGCGCCCTGTGTCTGCCGGGATAGCTCCGGCTCACCGCGACTCTGTACAGGACTAAGTGGTTTCTGAAAATCAGATGAGATGAGAGATTTCCAATTTCACGAGGGGTGTCACATGAAAAATAATGATATTGTTTAATCTGATAAAGTACTGAGACTCCACGTGTCAGAGAATGGCCTAATAAGGAGCTTCACCAGTGGACCTTAACAGACAAACGCATGTATAAGTCGCATGAGTCTTTTCAGAATAAGGGATACTGGCACAAAAAACACAATGATGTCAAAACTTGTTTCCCAATTCTCACACCAGGAATTTAGTCATGTGAGTGTTAAGTCACGTTTTACGTGGTTTTCTTGTGATTTTAATGTAAGCGGTCATTGACAGCTCGGTTGAGACCAACAGAAAGGAAATCTTGTACTTAGAGGCTTCCTGCCTCGGTGCCTTTCTGTACAGCGTTTATGTGTTCTTCCCCTATTCGGTGTGGGTTTCCTCTGGGTTTGCCAGTTTCCTCCACACAACTAAAACCAAATCCTCGATAATCTATTGGCCGACACCGTCATTATAGAACTCAATGCCTGGCAAATGTTGGAGCCGGTGAGATGTGTGGCTGCCTCTCTACTCCCCACTTCTCTGAAGTTTTTTCACACCTCTGAATTGCTGTACAGGATAGAATAGAACGCTTTTATTTGTCATTGCACAACTGTAGAACGAAGTTTAGTGCAACTCCACAGTGGTATAACAGAAATAAATAATCAAAATATAAATAGACGCACATTTGCAGCAAATCAACATTTAGTTACATGGGTATAATATTACACGAAGATCTTTGACGTTGAAAAAATATACACCACGCGTTACAAATTGCAATCGTTGTTTCTTTGAAACTCATTTTATTCACGGGTAGCCGCAACACGGGTTTGAACCTAAGCTCACGACGGTTCCAGGTCAGCGCCCTGACCCCCCCCTGAGCCACCCAGTAACTCACGCAGCCTGTGAACCATGGTCTAGAATCACAGATAAGTGCCCTAGAGACAAAAGTCATTAAGCGCGGTGTCTGCATGGAGACACTGCTGTCCTGCAAGGCGTTTCCCCACCCACCTTTGTAATTGCTGTGCTTTTGTTGCCATTCGCCATTCACTAACAGTTGCATGGCTTATTCATGTTATCTCGTAGTCAGAAACCGCTTAGTCCTGTACAGGGTCACGGTGAGCCGGAGCCTATCCCGGCAGACACAGGGCGCAAGGCAGGGATATACCCACGATGAGACGCCAGTCCATCATCGGGCACTGCGGGCAGTTTAGTCTGCGAGCCAATTAGCCTATGCAGCGGCATGTTTGTTGGACTGTGGGAGGAAACCGGAGTGCCCGGCGAAAACCCACGTGGACACGGGGAGAGAACTCGCAAACTCCACACAGAAAGGCACCCGAGCCGAGATTCGAACCCGGGACCTCCTTGCTCTGAGGTGACAGCGCTACCCACTGGGCCACCGTGCTGCCCCATGGCTCGCTCTTAACAAGTATACATGGCAATAGGATGAAAAACGCCATACGTCTGTGTGTTGTTCGCCACGATAGTAATAATAATAATTGCACTTCTGGAGCGTCCGATGCTTCGCTGCACGCACCGACAGCAAAGCATTCATTGAAAAAAGTTGCGCTTCACGTGCTGGGAGTTAAATTAAACAATTGAATACGTTCAGGAAATTGAACTATGTTGCCAGAGCAGCTCAGGCCACCAGCACGTGGGATAAAACGTCTGACATGGTGCCAAACACAACTGGGCACAACTTAAAGAAAATGCATCGGAGAGCCACGCAGCACAAGCACGAGAGTCTTCGGCAAGACGTGGGATCGTCTTCATGAGCAGGAGCATCGCTCCCTCTCCGCGGCATTCACCTTCAGCTCCGTGCGACCCACGCACACGCCGTGGGCTCCTGCCTGGCTTGGGAGGAGAGCTACCAACCACCACCGCCCACCGCCCACCGCCACCACCCCCCCGATGACACAATTGTCCTTTCAGCAACCCCAGCTTGCTCGGGAGCGAGAGCCTTTAATGCTTCACGTAATCAACTCTCAGATCATTCTGAATGGAGGGGGAGGGCGCGCAGCTGGTGGACACATTGTGAGCGGAGATACACGCGCAGGAGATACACGCGCAGGAGATATGCTGCCGAACCGTGGGTAAGTAATTCAATAAGAACTGGTCCGTCAGCGGAGTGCTCGCGCTGCGGTGCAGCTGCACCCACGCGCGCAGCGAGCTTCAGAACTGGCTTTTTGGTGCAGGGTCTGTTTTATATTTAGCCACAACCTGAGGCGATCCTCGATTTGAAGGGTGCCGATGCAAACTCACAGGCTACTCGAATTGGCCTCCACACTAAAACGTTACATACAGTGAGAACTGCTCTCAAAGCTGCCTTTTCGGGATAGCCGTGTCGAGCGTTCCGTGGTGTCCAGCGTCGCACGTGACAGGCTGGGTGCGTGCGAGAGGCGGCCGGCTGAGGTAATGGTGACGACACCCACGCTGAGTCACAAAAACAACTCGTGGTCGGCGACGAAATTGGCAGTTGCGCACTCACTCTGGATTGGTCGGTAACAAAGTTGGCAGCTGTGCACTCACTCTGGATTGGTCGGTAACAAAGTTGGCAGTTGCGTACTCACTCTGGATTGGTCGGTAAAAAAGTTGGCAGTTGTGCACTCACTCTGGATTGGTCAGCAACAAAGTTGGCAGTTGCGTACTCACTCTGGATTGGTCGGTAAAAAAGTTGGCAGCTGTGCACTCACTCTGGATTGGTCGGCAACACAGTTGGCAGTTGCGCACTCACTCTGGATTGGTCGGCAACAAAGTGGGCAGCTGTGCACTCACTCTGGATTGGTCGGTAACAAAGTTGGCAGCTGGGCACTCACTCTGGATTGGTCGGCAACAAAGTTGGCAGCTGTGCACTCACTCTGGATTGGTCGGTAACAAAGTTGGCAGTTGCGCACTCACTCTGGATTGGTCGGTAACAAAGTTGGCAGTTGCGTACTCACCCTGGATTGGTGGATAACAAAGTTGGCAGTTGCGCACTCACTCTGGATTGGTCGGTAACAAAGTTGGCAGCTGGGTACTCACTCTGGATTGGTCGGTAACAAAGTTGGCAGCTGGGCACTCACTCTGGATTGGTCGGTAACAAAGCTGGCAGCTGGGCACTCACTCTGGATTGGTCGGTAACAAAGTTGGCAGCTGGGCACTCACTCTGGATTGGTC
>JAZEWT010000006.1:25573676-25589396 GCA_036362905.1 Mordacia mordax | reverse complement strand
CCCACGATTAACGGTTATTCTGGCAGAAACATCCAACAACACCGCCGTTACACTGCTCGACGTGCACCTCAATTGAATTTCCGTGTTAGACACTTAAAATTGTGAATCGAACGACACGAAGACAATCTGGTATGTGTCGGGAACATTATGGTATGACACATAAAATAATCGGATGAGACATGAAATAGGACAGGGGATCAATGTCTTACCGTTAATACATTTTTGGATAATCTATTGATTTGAAAGTTCCTATGTTTTTTTATAATCGATGGCATTTATCAAAGGTGTCGTATATATATATGCGTTGCAAGGAAAACCGGATTACAAATTTAGTCTCGATTGGAGCGGCATTGTATTCTCTTTTTTTTTGTGTTTGCAAAGGACCGTTTCCCTAGAGTTAAAGGGAGGTGTCCCCTTACCTGGAAATCTACATGGAAGGAGATGAGAAGGGTAAACAGAAGCAAACGGAGCAAAAAGGAGAACAGAACAAATATAAAAACACAAACAAAAACAAATGAGAGGCAGTTAGTGAGAGTCGCTTGTTTGGTCTCTTGAAAAAAAATACGACAAAGTGCTATTTTTTTTTATGTTTTGAATTAAATTTGAATCAGTTGTTTACACCGCTGCACGCTAACCGGCGTGGTGAAGTATGGTTTAAAATACCACCTCTCACGCGGTGTCGGGAAGTCCTCATCCAGCAGTGGATTGACGATGAAAAGGGCTGCGCGAGTGTACATTTACGCTGGCTGTTTTCACGGCTATTGATAGCAAGGCTCATTAACAGTACTTTACTGGAGTGCAAAATGATAAGTTAGGAGTTGGTCAAAACGTGGCCACAATTGTTGCCGTGAGATCAGTGACTCCAGGGTGAGTTTCGAGCTTTTTTGTGGGGGGGGGGGAAGGAACCAAGTTTTTTTTTTAATATTTCTCTTCCTAAATTATGCGACTTGCATTTGCGGCGAGGACACACCAAATGTGTACACGAGGGCGGTGGGTGGGTGGGTGGGGGCTGTGTACCCATTGTGTGGAATGTTTTTCATGTGACACAGAATATGCACACGTGACGATGCATTTGCAAAAAAATGGGCATTTCTGAATGCATCCAACGGCAAATGTAAACCCACCAGTTTCTTCCAACACAGGCACACATGGAGTAAGTTACCCAGCACATGCGACATCACTTACCTTTCTCAGGTCAAATAATTGTAATAACACACGTAATTACACGTCTTTAAACATCGACTGCATTGTAACCTTTTCTTCTAAAGGACACGATTATATCCATCCAGTGTGCTAGAATTATTACAGCAGCGATAACAATAATAATAATTGTTTCATTTTTCAGCCTCTAATCGAGCCACTATTTGACGAAGGCCTTCTCACGCCGTGTCGGATGTTGGGGGGGGGGGTGTTTGACCATACTTCACCACGCTGGTTAGTGTGGTTAGTGAGGGTGTTGCTTGGGTTGGAGGGAGCTGGACCGAGTCAGTTATCACCAGTCACATCTGGGAGTATAACTCGGGGTTTGTCAGATTCATAGCGCAGTACGGCTCACACATGCCAATATATCCGAGATATATTTGCGCGGAATACGAGATTTAATGTTAAGGTCAACTTTAAAGCTCAATTAAAATTCAACGACAATTCTAAAGAAGTTTACTGCGCCAGATAAATCAACGACGTGGGAATTTGGGGAAATACGAGGCAGTTGATGTCACTGGATTTCGAGAAAATCTCAGATATACGCCGAGCTCGACTGCCACTTCCGCTGTGCAGCCACGGATGCCTTTGTGCACAGAGATTAAGAAAACAACGCAATAGGTGGGATTTTCTGACCGAGTGCCGTTACCTCACCTCGGGGGTCTTGATAACAGTTGCCATGAACGTGATGGAAATCCGTCGACTGGGGCTGCAGGGACAAACGAGCGTTAAAGCACAGGGCACGTCAATTGTTCAGATCATAATTTGCCGTCGAGATTAATCAAGAGAGGGCGGCGCGGTGGCCCAGTGGGTAGCGCTGTCGCCTCACAGCAAGAAGGTCCCGGGTTCGAATCTCAGCCTGGGTGCTTTTCTGTGTAGAGTTTGCATGTTCTCTCCGTATCTGCGTGGGTTTTCGCCGGGCACTCCGGTGTCTTCCCGCAGTCCAAAAATGTACGCTACCGCATATGTTAATTGGCTTTCAGACTAAATTGCCCTCAGTACCCGGTGATTGACTGGCGTCCCATCGTGGGTATATCCCTGCCTTGCGCCCTGTGTCTGCCGGGATAGGCTCCGGCTCACCGCGACCCTGTACAGGACTAAGCAGTTTCTGACAATGAGATGAAATGAATCAAAAGAGGCCACGTAATTGTCCTTTCAGTGAAGGAAATGTTGATGGTAAAATCTTGACAATCGCATACTTTCAATCCTCAACAGTGCCACGAATTCCTAACGTCCATCCGCTAATTGCGGTGGAGATAACGGGACTTGCCCTTGGGGCCAGCAGGAAGTGGAAGAGGAAATGACCAAACTGCGCGGAGTGTAAAAATAAGTCCGAGAAGAGGGCATTTATTACAGTTCCAGGCGTACAGACGGGCTTGTAAAAGAGAAAACGGTTTAGCGTTTCCTGACTTACCTGAGCAGCCTGACCTTTGGCAGAGACTCTCTGATAAACGGCCGCAGCGCTTACACCACTCGCGCCGGTAACGAATGTTTATCCGTCCCGAGCGCCTCATTTAGGCTGGCGTCATTTTCGACCGCAAAGCACCGTCCGTCGGCGCGAGTTCCAACTTTGCGCTCCACGCGACGCCACCATCCGCCATTCGCCGTTCCGAAAGACTCAAGTCGCGACGAAGCACAAATAAAACCCCCGAATGATCTCGGCGTCGAAGTAATCAAACGTCCTTACCCGCTGCAGACCATTCCTCCCATAACCTGGAAGGGAAGAAGACTTGGATGGAGACCCTGCACACAGCAGCGGGGAGCGCGTTAGGCCCCGTGAATCGAGCGCGGCTCGCGGCCATCTGGGGCCACAGCAAGACATGAACATTAACGCGACGGGCGGTCTGAAAACGCGGCGTCGAGACAATTAATTTTGTTCTGGTTTGGCTTACGAATGAAGATATATGGGGTCGGTCTATGCGTAATGTGACGATGTATATCGGTTTAAAGACCTGCACTGCAAACCTCAAAGATTTCAATTGTTGCCTTGTCATTTGAAAATTACGGAAATAAGCGATATTTTGATGATGTAGTTATGGTCAATTTTTGTGATTCAAATTTGCATCGCTATTGAGGACCACTTGGTGCCGCTTAATATATTTCTAGGTGAGGAATTAAAGATTTCATTGCAAAAATAAAGCTTTACTGAAACAATTGCTGCTGCCACGAGGAAATTAATTACAGCCGTATCTTCCGCACGTACAATCTTTTAATATCACGCATCGTCAAGTTTACGCCACAAGAGGCATCACATTCACTGGCCATGCATATAAAACTGTGTTCATCGCGCTGCTATATTACGTAATTGCCACGTGCCACCGAGTTTGTATAAGAGTTATTTTGAACGTGACATTTCAAAAATCTAGTCGGTATTTAGCACTGGTGGATTTGTGGTGACTGCGGTAAAATACGTCAACCACAGACACGAACGTTTTGCAGATCAAAAGCACAAAGAGAATACAATCCACTTATTGGTAATCTTATGCTTACATGTCAATTCACGAATCTATGCATTATTAACCGCTCTCATGGTCCATGCCTGTGCAATCACAAAATCATGTCTCACAAGTTCGATATAAGTACTGGGCGATTGCGTAATGCTATACTGTGTAAAGCATATCAATGGATGTGACGTGCGCTATATAAATATAGATTTATTGGTTGTAAATATTCACCATGCCGGATTGTTGTAAAGTAATATGGCGGGGTCTGGCCATGTCTACGCCGGCTCAGTGAGGGCCCCACTGCAGCGTACGTCTAATTTGAAACGCGTGCAGGTTTATAACCCGCTGTGCATCAAACACCACTGCGTCCAAGAGACTATCATACTAAACACGAATGCCCAACAAATGCGCAGACGCTCACAAACAAACGGGCACGCGCTCAGCACAGAGCTCCTGAGGTCAAGACTAGAGCTATTCGTAGTTAGAC
Source organism: Mordacia mordax (assembly GCA_036362905.1). Classification (NCBI taxonomy): domain Eukaryota; kingdom Metazoa; phylum Chordata; class Hyperoartia; order Petromyzontiformes; family Petromyzontidae; genus Mordacia; species Mordacia mordax. Next base: position 25,585,265 of record JAZEWT010000006.1, on the reverse strand, counting down.
AATAGGCCTGGATAGTAAAGCTAGAAGCAATGCTTTAACGTATGTATATATGTACATGCGCGCACGGTAGAAAGGTAAAGGCAAGTCTCCAAACAATACCGCTTTTCCACTGCCACATCCGTGTTAAGCCAGGCCATCACTGTTGGGCTTGTTGTCCGCTGGCTATTTACCTTGACCACACCGTGATATGCAGGCCTCGCAAGACATCAGAATCAGATTCAATCAAGTTGGGCCAGGGCTAATGATATATCCACAGCATGTGACATCAGTCGGTACACTGATGACATAGTCCCCATAGCATTTACACACATCCCGACATGTTCATGGAGTGTGACATGCAAGGGCATGGCAAGGATTCTGCAGTGGAAAAACAACATTGGACGTTTTTAGCCAAGTCGGGCTGGCTCGGAATGGGTCTGGTACGGCTCGGATTTATTCTGTGGAAATCAGTTATGACTGCTCCCATCAGCCTGGAATGAACAGTACTCTAAGCCAAAGGGCCAAGACAAGGATGAATATTTTTACTTAACAGACATGGTCATTAGTTCTGCACATGTGTTAATGGCCACGGTGATGGCCTTGCATTACAGGCATCAGCCCTGGGCTTGAAATAAAATCCTTAGATTTTATTTCAAAATCATAGTCTTGCTTGTCGGTGTGCATGTGAATTAATGTCAATGAATGTGAATATCCCATCCCTCTAAAATGGCAGATAGATTAACCCTGGAAGTGTCAATAGTATACCGTGGCACAGAGTTCAAAATTGTCACAAATGTAGAATTAAGGCCATGCCCAAAAATTAAAGAAAGTGGTCTAGAATTTGCTTGAGCTGAAACCATATTCGGGTTGATCGTATCTTTGCCATTTGCCATGAATATGATCAGCAACCATATGATAACACAGTGAATGACCGATTCACATCTGGGATACACATTGGCAAAACTTCATTTGCTCATCGTCATTGCGCACTGCCAAGGCGTCGGTGTTTTGGAGGAGACATTTTCTATTTTTAAATTTAAGCGAACTTGCAGCATTACTGCTTGGGGGTGATACTTCATCTAAGAGGGAGTGCTAGAGCTCCACCAGATGTAGGTTTTAACGGAAAGGGGGAAAACGATCGCCACGGCTATGCTGAAACAACAGCTTTTCAGGGCAATTCTCAGCCCTACTCGAGTTTCTTAAATATACGTAGGATTTCGTAATCAGGAGATGGCTTCGAAGAACATTTTCCATTTCCAATGCCAGGCTGCACTCGGTCATTTCGAAATTAGAGGAGCATTGGAGAGCCACTAAATCTCCACGGAACACGTTTTAAGGGGGCAAGCGTGTGACGAGCAAGCAAATGGAGGAGTTGTCAATTCTCGCCGTCATGTTTCCCCCGTTGAAAAATCACGTACGACCACAACATAGACGGATGGCGAAACACAAACACACACGCACGCAAGTTAGGAGCGGACTTCGATTTTTAATGACGTAGACACAACAATGCTCCACCATGACCATGGGTACCTACCCGGCTCCTCAGGACACAAACTCCTTGACGGAGCTTTCCAAAAAGAACACCAGAAGAGCATTGACAGAGGCAGATAAAATATATTGAGTGCGCCAGCCAAAACGTCCAGTTTTAACTCCTCTCCTCTCTCCGATAAAGACAATAATTCCTCCTCGTGTTGTAGTCGCATAACCAAACCTGAGCATAATTTATGAAACATTTCATCTCACCGCATGCGCATTCAATTATAGTAACGGTAATGAAGGTAAATGGGCTGGCCTGCAGTAGCTCACTGGTGTCACTATTGGCGGAAGGGCCTGTATGAGAAAGAGCCCAAGAGGGATTCTACAGAGAGTGTTGTGAATAAAAACTCGGTTGAGTTACACCTCTGCGACCTCACAGTGACTGCTTCGGAGAGCTCGCGCGCTCGGACAGGACACGCCACGAGAAGCGATAACGGCCAGCGGTCAAGACTGATGGCAGACAGGCAGCCAAGGAAGGAGACACGCTCCGTTCTACGTCCACCGTGGCGCTGGATCGGCGACGTGAGCTCGCGCGCAGGTTCCAGGCAGGCCGTGACAATCGACGGACCGCTCTGCGAAACCTGCGTCCATCGGTTGCGGCTCGATCACCGGCGGCGGCGGCGGCGATGCCGGGGGGGGGGGAGGCGTGCGGTCAAAGCGATGCCTTACACGCGTGCACGGGAGAGTCGAAGCGCGTGCGCTGCGAGGGCTCGCTGGAGGCCGAAGGGGTGCGAGAGGACGACCGCGGGTCGAGCTCGCGCTGGTTCTCCATCTCCTCCCGCAGGATCATCCGACCGAGCCCCGACTGCACCTGCCAGGCGCCACGGGGGCAGGGAGACGCGGCGGCGAGAGACGAACACCACCACCACCACCACCCCCGCGACTCAGCGGGTGGCGCTATGGGGCGCCACGATCAGTGTGCAGGCGCTCCTTACTGGCCTGCGCGGTGGCCTGCGCGGTGGCCTGCGCGGTGGCCGCCGCCTGGGCCTGATCTGTGCCGACCTCTAGTGGGCGATGATGCGATCAGCTCCGAGCCGAGAGAACAGCCTATCGCTCATTAGTGAGATCCTACACAGAGTTGTCGTGTGACAAGCCCGGCCAACAGGGACACTGAAAACATTTGGAATATTACCCCGACTCTTGCATGAAATATAGATATAGGGCTGCAGTGCCCGCAGCCTATCATGATGTACACAGTGAAAAGTAGGGCTATACCCCGGATAGGACGCCTGTTCATTACAAAATAATGGGGGTAATTTAGTCAGGCAGTTAACCTAGACAGCAGAATGTCTTTGGATTGTGGGAGGAAAAAAAACAGAGTGCCCGGTGAAATTCCACGGGGAGAGAAAATCACCCAGGCTGGGATTTAAACCCAGGTCCTTTTGACTGTGACGCGGCAGCGCTACTCGCTGCGTCACGACGGCACTGCACAGTCGATCGTTGTGTGCCGTGTTTAGAACTGGCGGTGCGGAGTGCGCTACCTTGCTCATTTCCTGCTCGTGTGCGGCCCGACGCCTCCTCATCTCCTCCTCCTCCTCCTCGTGCATCGTCCTGTTCTTCCGCCACTCTGTTGGCCCCGGCCACAACACGCGACAACGGGGAGGGGCGGCGCTCACAGACTTCAGCCTCCGTGCAATTCCGAGTCTCGGGTCGCCTGAGGAGGCCTCGAACGCGGGAGGCGAAACGTCGTGAAGGAGGAAGAGCGCTCGACACGGTTATTCCAAAAGAGCAGATTTGGAAAGCAATCGTCATGCGCCGAGCGATAAAGACCTACGTCAGTGCAATAACATACGTCTTGTCTCGTCTGAGCCCATCAGACCGTTTTATATCCAGACCAGGACGGTCCGGTAACATCTGTTGCACCAAGAAAAATTCTGGACCAGTGACAATCTTCTGGATATCATCAGACATCGTTTAAACGGAAATTCTGTTGGGCTACCAGATGTTATTGCCAAGAATATTCTCTCTCAGAGCTGAGGCCTTTGTCAATGCAATATCTTTTACCCAGACTCAACGTGTTCATATAGACAGACCCCTGTTCTGCAGCTCTGTGAATAACAGAGCACGGATGGTTAAAAATGTAACCTAGCAACACAACGTTATGGAGAATACATTTGAATAGAAGTAATACTGTTACATGCTGTGCGTGCCTGCTGATTGCTAAACGAGTCTGACATGATGTGGAGAGTTGCTCGTCACTTGAGATCACAGTGTTGCACATCACATTGGACAGGAACCAAGACCCCTGCAAAGACTCACAGACTGTCGGGGCAGCCACTGCAAGTCAGTAAGCACCTATTAAGACCAGCGTGGAGCATGACGACCCACACGTGCACACTTGTAAGATCGTTTCAGCGTTGATTTGAATGCCAGACTCGATGTCACGTAGTTTTTTACAACTACAAAGATCCCACGTAGAGCCTTAATAGACTGTAGAGTCAAGTGCCATTGGCTAGCACCTTATAAAGACCACCTTGGCACAAGAGGAGGTGAGTGGTCTGTGCCACATCTGGCCACATTTGTCTCCCGAGTAGTGACGACCACCAAACACTATACCAAGTACTCATTCGAGGCTGAGTCGATCTGGGGGAGGCCGAGGACCGGATCAGGAAACCGTCGTTGACATTTGCCACGGGCGGGCAGAGAACTCGGGGTCACCAGGTGCGCTAACCGCTGCACCACCACTCCCCACATAAGCACATACGCAGGAAAAGGCGTGTATTTTAATTGAGTGTTTTAGTGACTTATATTCGAGGGTAATTTGGTAAATAAATATAAAACACACTGGTGGGTGGCAACCAATAGAAAAGTTGAAATACTGGTCTGGATGTAAGCCTCAGGCAGAGAGAGAGAGAGAGAGTAACATTGGTTTGCACGCTTTCAAGATAAGATAATTAATGTCGTTTCACGAGTGTGTGAGTATGTGGGTTACTACTGGGAGCGGTGGCCCAGCGGTTAATGAGCTGGGTTACTACTGTGGAGCGGTGGCCCAGCGGTTATTGAGCTGGGTTACTACTGAGAGCGGTGGCCCAGCGGTTAGTGAGCTGGGTAACCACTGTGGAGCAGTGGCCCAGCGGTTAGTGAGCTGGGTTACCACTGTGGAGTGGTGGCCCTGCGGTTAGTGAGCCGGGTAACTACTGTGGAGCGATGGCCCTGCGGTTAGTGAGCTGCGTTACCACTGTGGAGCGATGGCCCAGCGGTTAGTGAGCTGGGTAACTACTGTGGAGCGATGGCCCAGCGGTTAGTGAGCTGGCTAACTACTGTGGAGCGATGGCCCTGCGGTTAGTGAGCTGCGTTACCACTGTGGAGCGGTGGCCCAGCGGTTAGTGAGCTGGGTTACCACTGTGGAGTGGTGGCCCAGCGGTTAGTGAGATGGGTTACCACTGTGGAGTGGTGGCCCAGCGGTTAGTGAGCTGGGTAACCACTATGGAGCGATGGCCCAGCGGTTAGTGAGCTGGGTAACTACTGTGGAGCGTGGCCCAGCGGTTAATGAGCTGGATAACTACTGTGGAGCGATGGCCCAGCGGTTAGTGAGCTGGGTAACCACTGTGGAGTGGTGGCCCAGCGGTTAGTGAGCTGGGTAACTACTGTGGAGCGATGGCCCAGCGGTTAGTGAGCTGGGTAACCACTGTGGAGCGATGGCCCAGCGGTTAGTGAGCTGGGTAACCACTGTGGAGCGATGGCCCAGCGGTTAGTGAGCTGGGTAACTACTGTGGAGCGTGGCCCAGCGGTTAGTGAGCTGGGTAACTACTGTGGAGCGGTGGCCCAGCGGTTAGTGAGCTGGGTAACCACTGTGGAGCGGTGGCCCAGCGGTTAGTGAGCTGGGTTACTACTGGGAGCGATGGCCCAGCGGTTAGTGAGCTGGGTTACCACTGTGGAGCGATGGCCCAGCGGTTAGTGAGCTGGGTTACCACTGTGGAGCGGTGGCCCAGCGGTTAGTGAGCTGGGTTACTACTGTGGAGCGGTGGCCCAGCGGTTAGTGAGCTGGGTTACAAATCCGGCGACTCGAGTTCGAATCCCGCTCAAGGCGAACACCAGCGACGATTTTCTGAACCGGTCCTGGACCTCCCCCACGTCGACTCAGCCTCAAATGAGTACCTAATGCAGTGTGTAAAAACACTGCCACTAGGGAGACAAAGGCGGCCGAGCGTGGTGCTGGTCACCCATCTCCTCGAGTGCCGTGTCGACCTTTATAGGTGCTCGCTAATGGCACTTGACCCTACAGTCTGTTAAGGCTATACGGGGGATCTTTGTCTTTTTGTGTTACTAATTAGGTGAACTCGGTCTCAAATGAGTACCTGGTGCAGTAAACATCGGGAGACAGAGGCGTCCGGCGGCTTAGTGTTGCTGATCCACTCCCTCATGTGCCGCGCATGGCTTAATAGGTGCTCGCTAACAGCACTTGATCCGACTGTCCGCTGACGCTGCATGGGGATCTTTGCCTTTGACATTAATTAGACACAAGGGCTGCCAACACAATCACGCACCCCTCAGGCTGGAGATGGCAAGGTCCCAGTGACTGCTGTGGAAATTGAGATGCAAATTAGGTGCGTGTGCATATGTATACACACACACGCACACGCCAGAAATAATGCAGCTGTGATTGTGCTTGAAGCAATTCGGCTCTGGAATGTGGGAGGAATTAATCAATTGTGGAGCCGGAGAAAATGTAAGGCAGCTCTGTAAATTCCGCACATTCCACGAAGCATTCCTGCAAACGGGTAGGAGTCAGAAGTCAGACTCATGGAAGGGGGCAAACAATGCATTCGTCCGTTTGAACGCTTTGTTGGGCGGCTCGGTGGAATCTGGGGAGGTGTCGGAGACCCGTTTCGAAACACGTGCTCGCGGTCTCACCGCCGATCACGGGGCCCCGGTGACACCGACTCAATGGGGCCTCGGCAATAAACGAGCAGAGCGCACAACCGCGCGTTGCTCGCCCGCTAGGTGTCCCCACTGCACCGGTACGCATTCGGAATCCTGACGCAGCCTCCGGCTTGAGAGGCAGCGCAGAAAGGAGCAACGTCCGGAAACAGCGGCTCTTCAGATCGACCCGGCCTGCACGACCGCGACGGGCATTGCGCCGGGGGAAACTCTCACCGACGGCGGCGAGAGAAGGCGGGCAGGGCCAATAGTCGGTCTCGATCTTGGCGGGCAGAGCGGGGTCCGGGGCGTGAGCCGCCGGGAATTTGGCCGCCTGGATGACGTCCTCCCCAACGAGACGACCACCCGGCCCAGACATCATCGACGACTCTGCTCGACCGGCCGTGGCAGGGGCGGGCGCGGCGACAGCAACAGGACAGCGGTTGTGACGGTCATCGAGTGAGACGCGCGACTCATGGTTTTTAGTCCCCATGACTCAAGATTTTCCGAATTTAAGGGAGAACGGAGGTGAGAGTAACTTACATTTTTTTTTAGCATTTTTAAGCCCTCTTCCCACTTGTACCGTGCTGGGGTTTTTTTGCCACTTTCTTACACCGTTTAAAATCCTACCGGCTTACGTTCACCTCTGGGACAGGACCACGTTTAATGCGTTAGTTTATTTTTGCAGCCATTGGTTAATGGACTGGGAACATCAACTCACTGTGCTTGAACGCCCGGTTTGAGCGAAGGCTTCGGATTGAAACCACGACGTTGGTGGTGCCAGCTCAGCAGATTTAACCCAAGAACTACGCGACCACCTTCGGAAGGAAGTTCCTTGCGGTCTTGCGCCAACGAGCTTGCGAAGCCAATGTGAAATTCTCTGCTGGAAGGAGTGAATGGATCGCGACCATCTCGACGGGGAGCCCAAAATTTATTTTGGAAATCCCACGTTGGAAGAGGGTTGGCCGTAAAGTTATGATACGAGCTACGGCCAATGCTTTCAGAAGAATCTACCGGCTCGATCCATTGCCCATACGTGTATGTGTTAAGTCGTATAGTGCAATGTAAAGCGAGTTTTACCATACTGCTTGTAGACAGGTGGCTTCCTGTAAATGTTGGAGCTGTCTTCTGCACAACGGACGATAGATACAGCAAATCAATGCAGATCATGGTGTACTAATAGCAATATGCTATTAACACAAAAGCATATGCAAATGCTCTGACATATAGCAAGCTATAACGGTAATCACCAAGTTATAAGACACTTTGTATCCCAGCATTTGAAAGCACAGTTTGAAGTGCGTCTTACTTTCCGCACTGTAATTAATCTGTAACACAAGGCAGCATTTGAAGCGTTATGTGCATTACAGGTGACAGCGTCGTTATAGAGCGGCTGACAGCGGCTACTGAATGATCCTATCGCCCCCTAGTGGGCGCACTGCGTCCCTCGCTTTCGCCCACACAACGTCTCGCGACAAACACGTGGCAGGGAGCCAGCGACGGGAGTTGCGTCCCCCGGTTGATGATTCCACAGTGCGGGGGGTGACGAGGGGGCATGTGGGTGAGACAGGTGCGAGGGGCGACGAGCGACGAGCGCAGAGAGTCGAGGCGAGACAGCGAGGTTGGCTCGGGATGATCGGGCAAATAATGAACGGTGGAGATAGCCGATGTACAGCAGACTCGAGTGTGTGTCTGTCTCTCTGTCTGTCTCTCTGCGCCCCGACCGTGAAACAAGATTAGGTCCGCGCTGTGCGTGTGCCCCGGTCAAGTGGTTGAGCTCCGGTAATGACGGGCATCACCAAAGTCAAGTTTGTAGAGGCAACAGTTAGTGGGGGTGTGCACATTAGGCACGCTTCAGACTGAACCTCCAGGTTAAGGTCTTCCCCAGATCCAATAACAAGAAGCTCATGGTTACCAACCCCCCCCCCTCCTCAACCCCCAGATTATATCCGATAATTTGCTGCGACGCGCAGGGCACGGAGGATCTCAAACTACATCCACCTTCCGAGCCTCCGCTACGGAACGGAATGCCTGTAACGTCATTGCAAAGTGACGTCACGATGACGTCGCTTGGGCGTCGGCGTCACGCACACACGCGCAGGCGTTGCGTACGTAACAGCACGCAGTTGAATGATGAAGCGTTCCGTCCCGTTCGATTGGTGACCTCTTGCTTTGGCGACACCTGCTAAGCGCGAGAGATTCTAAACGCTCATGGAATCAACAATTTTTACAAAAAGAATATCAACATCCTAGGCACTGTACGGTAATTGCTGCAATTAGCTAAAAAACAAAATTAGCCGGGTTTGTAGCCCAGCGTGCTAACCGCTGGGCCACCGCTCTGGAGTCCTGCACAGTACGTTAAACGTGGCCATTCTGCATCGCAGGCAGGGACATCGTGAACAGAAGACTGAAATCAGAACCGGGACCGACAAAGGCGCCGCTATCATGAGAGATTCAGATACCGACCGTGACATTTTCGCCTCGCACCTGACGACGGTGCTGAAACCCCTTTCCCGTTCCAAACAAAATCCGCGGTGCACGCCGGCGTCAAGGCAACGCGATGCGAGCCGCGCCGATGACCTTGGAGCGAAGTCCCCATCGCGGTGCGAATCTAATTTAACGTAATGAAGCTGCCGGGGCCTCCATGGGCTCACAAGCTGCGTACGATATTTCAACGCGGAAAATTTAATTTCGCACGTAAACGCTCAGGAATTATCCACGCGCACGGCGTCACGATTGCCTTTCGGAACGACCTCGTTCTTTGAGGGGCGCGAAGCTGCGTTGTGTAAACCGCGGAACTGCAGCGGCAGAGCCAGCGAAGACTGAGGGGGGCAAAGAACCGGCTTCTCCGGAGAGCGAGCGAAGTGCCAATCGTACGGAGTGTCCTCCGGATAAGAAAAGAAAAAAACGTTACTGTTGTTTATTTGCCGTTCACATTTCATTGTTGTTGCTGACGTGCCGTTCTCTCCTCAGCTCTGCTGCAGCGATTTGTGACCCTCGGGTGAAAGGCGCCCGACAAGGGCAATTATTAATTACATCCGAAAACCGTGCGGCGGCACGAACATTAAAATCTGGGCGACGCTATCGGCACGATTAAAACCTGCGCTCGAACCCCGTGGCCCCTGTGACGCAATGGTCAGCACGCGGGACCTGCAATCGGGAGGTCACTTTAATTCGAAGGCTTTCGTGACCAATATTATCGATGAAATTCATATTTTGGGTCAGGTCACGTAAAATACTGTGGGTTCGCTCGCCCTCTCGGTGTGCTGAGATAGCGCGTTCTGTTCACGCGACAAACCTTACTGATTGGCCGTGTCGGACGATGGAGGGTTAATAAACAACACGATTTTCTACGTGACCTGACCCAAAAGAGGAATTTCATCGAATCGGGAGGTCGCTTGGTTCAATGCGAACTTCAGTCACGGCCGTCGAAACGATGGGAAAATGACTTAAATGTACCACCGCCGGGCGGCACGGTGGCCCAGTGGGTAGCGCTGTCGCCTCCTCACAGCAAGTAAGGGCCCGAGTTCGAATCTCGGCTCGGGTGCCTTTCTGTGTGGAGTTTACATGTTCTCTCCGTGTCCTCGTGGGTTTTCGCCAGGCACTTTCGTTTCCTCCCACAGTCCTAAAAACATGCTGCTGCATACGTTAATTGGCTTCCAGACAATTGTTTCCGGGATAGTCTCCGGCTCACCGTGACCCTATATAGGATTAAGCGGTTTCAGATAATGAGATGAGAGATGAGATGAGACTAAATTGCCCGCAGTGCCCGGTGATGGACTGGCGTCCCATTGTGGGTACATCCCTGCTTTGCGCCCTGTGTCTGCCGGGATAGGCACAGGACTACGCGGTTTCTGACAATGACATGAGATGTACCACTGCCCTACCATCGAGACCCGCCTCCAAACCTCAGTCTACCAAGTAAATGGACACACACCGGGTCGCGTGTAGTGGGGTAGAGTGTGGGTACTACCATGTCCTTCAAGCAGCCAGTGGAGAAGAGTCGACCAAATCCTCACTCAAGGGCCCGTCTAGAGCTCCCTCTCGTGGAAATCCTTCTGCCACTTGAAGCACGAGCCACACATTTTCAGGGCAGCGCATTTAATGTATGCTTTACCCGAACCTTGCTTCAACTGACTCTGTCTGCACATGATGATTGGCTGCTGATCTAAAGCAGTGTCCCACCTTTCCTACAACTACCGGGGCAGCAGTGGTGGTTGCGGTGGAGAGCGATGGGGGGGGGGGGGGGGGGGGGGGAATGGGTACCTGGGATACCTGGGCAGTGGAAGTGCTGCGGCGATCGCGTGGCAGAGGGCGAGAAGCCGTGGCGGGCGTAGCCGGGCGAGCTGATGGTGCCGTGGCTGGAGGACCGTCGCTCCAGCCTCTCGTGTACCTCCACCGGGCCCTGGGGGCAGAGAGGGCAGGGGCCCGAGCGGTGTCACCGCAAAGAAAAAAAGAAGCACAGAGCTGAAGATTCATCGTCATGCGATGCCCCCCCCCGCTGCAACCCATGTCCTCTAATGTCCGGTTGCCCTTCCAGACACGGGAGGGGGTTTGCTCTGATTTTTTTTTAATAGGACGATTTAAAAAAAGAAAATGCGCTTATATGCGCACAGCATTGCAATCGTGGTCACAGTTCTATTGCAAAAAACAAAAAAAAATTATCCCCCAAAAGAATTTTTTGCAAAAAACTGGAATTAGTTTTCCATGAAAAACATGAAAGAATTCTACACGGTGCAATAATGCCACGGGATATTTAAAATCGCTTTGGGCCAAAATAGACTTTTTTAAACCTATAGGATTATAATGTTAGGATATAAAGACATTGATGAATGGTGTTTGGGTGAGATTTTAAATGATCATATTTTATACACAGGCAGCTGGGAATTCCTAATCGAAAGAATTAGCAACACCCAGGTGTCCTTGCAGTGTTTAAAATGCAGTAAAATATAAAAACAAAGTTAATCCAATTTGAAGCCCCTTAACCTGTCAGGTTGCTTTGTCGTAGACTGACTCAAAAATAAATGTGAGTTGACGAGGCAACATTAATTATTTTTTTAATTCTCCAAATTTAAAACCTCGTGTTCTTGTTCAGCCAAAAATCGGCCACCGCTCCGGGCGGGCGAGACGGCAGCAAACGTTAAAAATAGACTCCGGTGCCAGCAGTGGCATTGCTATCGCAAGCGTTCCTGCGCTTGCGTGATGACAGGTCGT
>JAZEWT010000006.1:25559655-25572117 GCA_036362905.1 Mordacia mordax | reverse complement strand
GGTTGGTGACTCGGCGAGTGAGGTCGGCACCGCCGCGCGTGTGCAGGTGAAGCACTCACGTAGAGAGAATGACTCGGGGAGCCTGAAATGCTGGAGCTGGGCCGCGAAGGAATACTCTCTGCCGAGACTCGCTGGAGCCGTGGGCACACAGGGAGGGCAGGCGGTGAGGAACGGAGGGTGTGTGGGCGGGTGGGGAGGGCAAGGTGGGTGGAGAGGGTGAGGGCATGTGGGTGAGAGGCAGCGTCGATCCAATCACGAGTTGGTCGCAATGTGAGAGAAACCTCTGCGCCGTGACACGGAACGGGCGCCTCGTGCCTCGTGGCACAATCCTGGCCAGTGGGCAACACATCGAGAGACCCGACGCGGTTTCGCGTTTGCACGCAACGGAAGGACGGTGGCGTTCGAGTAAATGCTGCGCGGCGAGAGTCATGCTGCATGCGTCCGTGCGTGCGTCCGTGCGTGCGTGCGTGCGTCCGTGCGTGCGTGCGTGCGTGCGTGCGTGCGTGCGAGCGCTCGCTGGCGCGCACTCACGCGCTTGCGCTCCTCGGCCCTGGCTGCCTTCTTGCAGTCGGGGTGCCACACGGAGGAGCCTGCGCCACGAGAGCCACACGTGGCGGCGGAGGCAACAACAGCGACGGGGAGGAGCGATTTAATCACGGCGCAGTGATAATACTCGCACAGCACAGCGAGAAGAGTTGGGGGGGGAGAGGCGTCTGGGTTTGATTCACGGCTCGGGAGCCTTTGTTCGGTTTAGTGTTTGTGCTCCCTTCGTCCGTGTGCGTGTGGGTTTCCGCCAGGTACTCTGGTTTTCTCCCATTGCAACAAAAAAAAACCCTGCTCACCGAGTTGTAAAACACGGTCCGGATCCTATGAGCCTATGCAGCAGCAGGCATATGACAGTGCCCGTTATTGAGTCGTGAATCTGATTGTGAGATGATTTCAGTCCACTCCTCTTACCCGAGTGGATTTCTAACAGAGAGTTTAGTTTCTTGTCTCATCTCATCTCATTGTCAGAAACCGCGGTAAACCGGAGCCTATCCCGGCAGACACAGGGCGCAAGGCAGGGATATACTCACGATGGGACGCCAGTTCATCACCGGGCACTGAGGGCAATATAGTCTGCAAGCCAATTAACCTATGCAGCAGCATGTTTTTTGGACTGTGGGGTGATACTGGTGTGTCTGGCGAAAACCCATGCGGACACGGGGAGAGAACATGCAAACTCTACACAGAAAGGCGTCCGAGCCGAGATTCGAACTTTTTAATAAAAAAAATCACACTTACCAAACGCCTACTCGTCGATATTGAACTTGAGATATATCACGTATGTGAAAATGCTAACTGCACAAAACATTTTAAAACACACGTGATACACTGTTATGAGCAGGGGGATCCCAACGAGCATTCTAGACAAGATCATCCTGTTGTCTTCGCACTATAAATATCATAAGTCATGAACAATCCACTGCTGGATGAAGGATTTTCTAAGCCGCCGCCACCTCTCACGACCGCCGCAGTGTAACAACAATAATAATAATTTAATTTATCGAGCGCTTTTCACCCGAGGGTCACAAAACGCTGCACCACAGAGCGGCCAGCGTACGAGCCCACGCCAGCGGGCCCCCCGCTCCTCGGCGATAAATCACGGGCCTTCCTCGGGCACCGAACACACGCGAGAGAGGTTCCCCCTACCTTGCAGGAACATTTCTTCCCCCTCTGAGAATATGTGGTGACATCTGAAGCATCGCGCGCAGCTCGGGTGGTAGTGCTTGTCCCCAGCCTGCTCGAGACAATCGGAACACGATGCGCGGGGTTAGCATTAATAGAGCGCTTTCACCCGAGGGTCACAAAGCGCTGCACAGTGCTACGGAGAAAATGGTGCGTCAACAACAACGACATTAGAACGGAAATTTGAAGACTCGAGCCATGGTACTTTCTCTCCAGGTATGCCCTGTCGAGATGTGTGCGTCAAGAATTCCTTCCTTCTCTCTCCCTTTACTTTTTCATCGCATTTATATGTTCCAGACCAAGCACAATTATTGTACACGTACATACGCGGCCTCTGGGTGCACTTGGCCTGGTACAAGCGAGGTAGTGACATCACCACCGCCTATATATTTATAACTGTGAGCGCAAGCCTTTCGGAGACTAAAACAAATTTCAGCCGAACGAACTGCATTGGTGGCTTGCTCTTCACGGGCCCCTTGAAGGGAGAGCGAGAGTGCGCGGAGGAGGCACAGACGGATGACGGAAGCCACTCCACACGCAGCCACATCAAGCCACAGATTTCGCCTCTCGGTGGGGCCGCCTTGCACGACGAGTGGTCTCGGCTGTCGCGATCAATACGGCCTGCTCACAAAAGAGGCCCTCTGTAAACCCACGCGCAGAAACGCCCCTCCTCCGCGGTGGAGGAGGGCCTTGTCTCCTCCCCGCTGCGGTGGTCGGTAATGAGAGCGAGGTGTGGATTGATCAAGGAAGGGCGAGAGTTTACCAAGGCGTACAAGTAAAAAAAAAATAGAGAGACGAGAGGGAGAGAGAAATGATGTAAAAATGGCAGCAGGGAAAGGGACAGGCACACAGGTTTAATGGAGCGCGGATCATCGATCTGAGATGCGCTTGAGCACGGAGCACAAATAACATAAAAGCCACTCGCGACAGTAAAATCCAGCGGGCTTTGGTTACCGAGGTCTCTCTCTCTCTCTCCCCTGCCGCCAGTGAATGAAACTTCGACAGCAACCCGACCGCCGCGCGAAATCCTCCACTAATTGTGGCGGTTTGAGTACCAGGGCACGAGCTTCACGTTAATGATCAGTGACGAGCAAAGCTCTCAAAAACTAACGCTCTGGATTTAACGAGCCGCCGCGGTACGCGCAAAAGGCCTCGGACTGGAATGTTGCCTACAGCAAGCCCATATGTTAAACATTACCCGAGCAAATGAATGTAATTAATTCACGTGCTTTAAGACAGGATCAACAGGCCGTAAACATTCATTCATTCGGACGCAAAAATGTCGCTGGTTTAATGAGCACGCGCGCAATGCCACTCATGCCTCCGTAAATGAACAGATGAAAGGCTGTACGATTATGCGAGTGGGCGCTGATGGCCTTGCACTGGAAGTGTCTGTTAAACACACCACTCGCCCGTGATACATTAGAGGTGCAAGACACGAAGCTACAAGCTTGAAACATAATCTGTGGAATATGTGGGTGGGCAAGACGTGAACTGTGCCAGACCAATCACTGTTGCGCAATCATTCGCAGTCCGATACAACTTTGCAAATGCTGCACGCTCAGCGTTTGTTCAGACCGTGTCCACAGCCGTGGAGAATTTCGATAAATCACAGACAAACAGATAGTACATCTCCTTCGTGTACACCTCTCTCTCTCTCTCTCGTTCTCCGGGAATTCTCAACCTTTTGCACGTCAAGGACCACCTGTGTCTGATCTCCACGGACCATTAGGTGGCGTTCCCAGCCCAATGATCGGTTGCTACCCACCAACTAGTAATGGCGGTTCTGCAAAACGCAACGATTCAAACGTTTGTTAAATCTTTAATACGAAGGCTTTCCTGACCAATGTTACATGACGTAGCCTCAAAAATATTTTATGGGTTTGTTATATCGCAGGAATCCCAAATCCAGAGCGTGCAAGATCACTGAGTATTTTCTGCTGTAATAATAAACGTCTGTCTATCCATCGGTCACGGCCTGCTGGGAGTGTATCATATCAGCAGCCTTACCATCGGTACATGTTTACCGATGTATTTAAGTTTAAGGGTCACTGTTAAGATCAAGAGGTGTTCACGCGCCACTGACACCAGATCCTAGAGCTGTTGTAATCCTGACGCGTGACCTCCGAGGCTTGCTCGTAAAGCCTCCAACCATCTGCCTTGAGTTCTTCCGCTTGACCGCTGACCTTTGGGTCTCACGTCACTGCCCGTCCCGGTCAGAAGGCCCCCCCCTCCTCCACCCCGCACACTTATCCCACTCATCACAAACTCCCCTCCCCTCTCACGTTTACAACGCTCGCTTCGAGTGCTTTACTCCGCATTTATTTACTCCCCGCTTCCAATAAATTCCCAACATTTCCAGCCGCATCGGTGTATCGGCGAGAACAGGTTTGCAACAACGACAAAAAATATTCCACCGTAAATAAAAGGGTTTACGCGAGGATGTAAAGAGAAATATTCGTGACACACGGGCACCATCATAAGCCAGGCGAATAAAATAAAAGGTACGGGGCGGCACGGTGGCCCAGTGGGTAGCGCTGTCGCCTCACAGCAAAAAGGTCCCAGGTTCAAATCTTGGCTGGGGTGCATTTCTGTGTGGAGTTTGCATGTTCTCTCCCCGTGTCCGCGTACGTTTTCGCCGGGCACTCCCGCTTTCCTCCCAGAGTCCAAAAAAACATGCTGCCGCATAGGTTAATTGGCTTGCAGACTAAATTGCCCGCAGTGCCCGGTGATGGACTGGCGTCCCATCGTGGGTACATCCCTGCCTTGCGCCCTGTGTCTGCCGGGATAGGCTGCAGCTCACCGCGACCCTGTACAGGACCGAGCGGTTTCTGACAGTGAGACGAGATAAAGCACGCAGGTGACACGAGAACGAGAACACAACGCCGCGCTGCGCACACGCGCGGATGACGATCGCACGGTTCTAACGCGAGCCTCGAAGTCTGACTCCCGGTGACCTTGCGCAGCGGGGTTTACAGCTGAGCACCCCAGCCATCCCCCGCCGCATCGCCTTGCCTCTGGGGAGCCTCCCGCAAGAGCGAGACGCCCCCCTTAACACCACACCAAGCGGTAAATCGCGGAGAACAAAAACGTAGGCATTGTAGGATGACAATAAATAATAAATACGATTTATAACGCGCGGAACATTTTCATTAAACTCCCGAGAGAGAGGCAGGCGGAGGCGCGAGGCAACCTGCAGGCGAGGATGGGGGGGGGGGTTGGGTGGAGGTCGTTCCCGAGGCAGCTCGGGTCCTATCTCGGGGCCACCTTTGTTTTTTGTGGCGTTCGCGTAATTCTACCCCCTGTTTCGCATGGGTTTTCTCCGGGTTCCCGACTCGTTAATTAACTGGCACTGGCCAACTGCGCGGCTACCGCTCCCCCACCTCTCCGCAGACTCCTCGCACCGCCGGCGCGTTGTGAAATGTATTCATATCCGTGACCTTTGCGCGCGCCGGGGTCGCTGTAGGTTTTTTTTTGTGGTCAAAGCTAACCTCCGTGGGGGACAGTGGAGCAAAAGCCACGTTCGGACTGGCCGAATCGTTAAGCCACCTTAATTAAGTTACGGCCCGTCGAGCGTGGCTTATCGATGGACAAGGACTTTCTGAGCGCGTTTGTTTGACTAAGCTGACACATCTGCGCTTGTCCACCATCGCGAATCTGCGCTGACAGGTGCGGTGAAGTATGGTTAAATGACCCCCCTTTTGCGACCCGCTCGGCGTGGACAGGGGATGGAGGGGGGGGCAGAATCGTGACATCGTCTTCAAAACGGACATTTGCCCGAAAATGAGTAATCGGTTGTGCACGTTTAATTCAAACCAGATGTGATTATTATTACTGTTGTTAATTGGTTTGCTCCAAGCAAGGAACTTGTAAATAATTTGAAATACCGCTCAAATTTAAACAAACCGGACAGAATTAAATGAATTCCCTGCTTAAAATGCAACTGCATCCCACAGTGGTTTATAAAACTCACAAAAATAGCAACAACACCAACAAACAATCAATAAGACATCAGCAATTTTGTTACGATAACATTATAGAATATACTTGACTTAATCAACAAAAACAATTGCTTTGGTTTCATCGCTAACCAATACGCAGGCAATGTTGCGCCCACATTAGCATGTGCTGAGACTCACAGGGATAACGATCCACGCTTCATAGAGACGTAAATGCACCTCGATGTCACATTGTTATTTCTCTTTTTTACAAACTACATTGTTCACCACAGATGCAGGGTTATGATCGCAAAGTGCGTAATGGATGGCTACTGTAATGGTCAAGATCAATAAGCATGCTTTTAAAATATGATACTGTACCAGCAGAAAAAAAACTGGCCGTGACATTTATGGCAAAGTGGTCAATGAGCATAAATGGATTAATGAGATCCATTAGCTTTTAAGGTAATGGGGGCCATAGCAGTGCCTATATATAAAGGGAGGCAAAGCCAAGTTCTCTTTGTCGGTGACAACATCACCCGGAATGCACTCGATCTCGCCAGACCTCAGAAGGTGGTTCAGCATAGACAACGGTTGGATGAGTGACCCCTATGTGTAACGGGTGCTGTAGGATTATGTGAGGTTATGGTAGCTGGCAGCACAGTGCGGCACAGCAACATCCATTGTTGTAGTGCACCGACCCACGCTGACCAGCGTAGTGAAGTATGGTCAAACAATGACCCATGACCACTACCGTGTACGGAGGCCCTCATCCAGTAGTGGATATATTTAAGAGATTGATTGGATCTGCAGTAAATTTAAGGCATTATTTGTGATATTGTACACTTAATTTTCTTGATGTTTCAATGTTTTTCAGAAGCCACCATCATTTTCTTCCATTAAACCAGTCCTCCACTAAGGAATGCGTGTGATTACTTTGATAATCGTTTATCCCCCAAAAGCCTTACTGAATGTCAATTTTTTTTTTAAACGTGTGCTGCCAAATTTACGGAGTAGCGGATGACGCTGCTGTGTACAATTCCAATCAAATAGTTTGCGAGCGAATGTTCACCACTGGGGTGATTCTAGTTATATTGCTCCCATATGCAATTGTTGCAAATCCAAAAGAAAGGCAGTGAGTTTTTATGCGCGCTGGAAGAAACACTTGAACTATGTAACTCTTTGAACAGTTGTCCAGCGAGAAAGGATAAAGAAGTTACAATATCTGAGGTCACCAGCGGAAATTAATTCCAGATAATTAACCCAGGCTGCATGTCTTTCAGCAGTGGGAAGAAACCAGAGTACCCGGCGAAAACCAACGTGGCCACGGGGGAGAGAACACGCAATCTCCGCACAGAAAGGTGGCACCCGAGCCAGGAATCGAACCGGGGTCCTTCTGGTTGTGAGGCGGCGGCGCTACTCGCTGCGCAACTGCACTGCCCTGACAAAGATATAATCTTGTCACAGCGAGTCCTCTCCGGATGCGTGACCTCAGCGTGATGTCCTTAGTGGCCGAATGTTCAAGGGGTCACTTGCCAAATGTATTAATCAACAACCTCGCATTAATTAGAGCAGCTGTGATTTGGAAAGAAAATAAATTCACTTAATGAATCTGTTCGCACGACTCGCCGAGTCACACGAGCGGTAGATTTCGCTGCCAGATCCGACGCTTTTATAAACACTCCGAAGGAATCGCTGTAAATAAGAAATTTTCCGAACCAGTGATTCAATTCCCTTCCCTTCGTCCGTTCAGCGAGGCACCAAGAAAGGTCGTTTCCAAGCGATTAGCGCGTCTGAGGAGACAGGTTTTGCGGCCTTCGCGTGCGGCTGACCCACTCTTACTCCGGGGAGGCGACGGAACTCAGGAGGGGCCATGGCCCCCCCCGTCGCCCCTCCTGAGTTCCGTCGGGGGGGGGGGGGAGGTCGTCAGCGGGGGGGTTGCATCGCCAAGAGGTTACGGTGGCGCAGTGGGTAGAGCTGGTCCTCCACAAGCAAGAAGGTCCCTTGATTCGATTCCCGGTTCGGGTGCCTTTCTGTGCGCAGTTTGCGTGTTCTCCTCTCTCTCTTGTCGTACCCGCGTGGGTTTTCGCCGGGTACTCCGGTTCCCTCCCACTCTCCAAAGACACGCTCCTGCCCAGGTTAATTGGCAGCGTGGAGCGCTCCTCCTCTCTCCCTCGCCACGTTTTGCCGCCCACGTTGGAAGCATCCGGAGACCCCAGGCACGCTTAGGCAGTCTCAGGACGCACGAGGAAGCCTCCGACGTGGCAGATGCAACGTCGCGAAGGAGAGAGAGTGGACCGCTCGACACGGCTATCCCGAAAGAACAGCTTTGGAAAGCAGTCACCCATCGAGCAGTCAAAACCTACATCAATACGTATATGTAGAATAGTGTGAGGAATGATCGAATGCGTCTTTGAGCGGTGACTCACTGGCAATCTCTCGCCAATGAACATTACCTCTCGCAAACTAATCCCCCACCGCTCCCTCCCCCAAGCCACATCCTCCCCACGCACCCTTCACGGTGGTTGGGGGGGGGGTGGAGGGAGCCGGAACCGCCGAAACGGGAATTATTCCCATAAGAGAGAGTGAGTCACGGCAGCGCCATGGTGATCTCGCCCACAAATTGACGTGCGTGCGCGCATACAAATGTGTGCCCGCACAGTCCACCGTGTGCTCGTGGGCACCTCTTACGTGGGCACCTCTTGCGTGGGCACCTCTCGAAGCTCGCTCGCGCGTTCAATTACGCGCGCGGGTCAACTTTTGTTCGGCAAATCCGCTTGCCAAACGGCGGCAGCGAGAGCGCTCGAGCGCGCGTTCGTGACAACGATGGAAATTTGTGATAATAATCGCATTTGTAGAGCGCTTGTCGCCCGAGGGTCACAAAGCGTTGCACAGAGCTGCGGAGAGAACGGCGCGTCAACAACAATGACACATAACGGAAAATCAGCAGAAATAACGTTTTTTCATGGGGGGGTTTTTTGTTTACAAATCCGAGCTGTGGAGAGAACGCCACGTCAACAACAACATCGGAACAGTTCAACTGAAAAGTCAAAGAGCAGCGATGAATTTTCGGACGTAAAAAATAAATAATTCTTCAACAAACAAAGAAGGAACAAACGTTCCCGAGCAGGCGCAGGTTGGAAGAGAGCCAACATCCCGGCACGGCACCACTGAGCCGCATCAACAGTCCGAGCGGGAGGAAGGAACAACGTTACGGCGTCGCCGTTCGAATACAATCCGCGTCATTGTCATCGATGCGTCTCTGCGCCGATGTGCGCTGCAGTGGCTCGACGGACGAGACTCGTTCCGCGTCGCCGGTTGCGCGCTCCCCTCTCCTTCGCGATGTTTCGCCTCGCACGTTGAAGCGCCCGTATTGATGCCTTCAGCGTGGGAGGCTTGACGTCGCGCGGCTGAGAGAAAGAGCACTCGACGCGACCACCCCGAATGAAGAGCTACGGTGAGCAATTCTCTTTCGGTAATAATGATAAGAGGTTTTACAATATCTGACAATTACACAGGTGTCAGGGGGCTTAAAAACAATAAATACACACATTTGACAAAGTGTTCAGTTTGCACAACAAAAAACCCCACACCGACTCGTGGCAAAATCGGCAAAGAAAATGCTTTGATAATGTCTGCATTGCTCTTGAAACTGATTGGCCAATACTTGAGACGGCTTTCTTTAGAGCCTCGTTCTGTGTTGGCCAGAAGTTGCCAATAGGCGATCAGCTCAGGACAACGCGATATCAATGCTCTCAGCTGTTGGTACCTTTTTCACCGTACAAATATGTAAACAAAAGCGAAGAGGTTTGACCATTTCTGGCAATTATACAGGTATTAAGGTGGTTAAACACCAAGAGAGACACATTTCACAAAGTGTCCAGTTTGCAAAAAACACACGTTCTCATTCTATTTCCCACTATAAAAAATATCAACCCGAATGTGCCCGATCTTATCAGATCTCTAAAGCGATGTAGGAACCGAGACGGGTTATTTTTTTGTGTGACCTCCACATACAAACAGGTTGTCACGGGGTATTGCATCCAAGTAGTCGGTATCGGATGGACGCCTGGTAATATCTATTGTTGTGCTGCACTTCTATTCCCCCCGCCCTCTAAACGACAACGACCAGCGTGCTCGGAGCAAGGTCAAATGACCTTCATGACCCACACGGCACTGAGAACAAAGGAACTCCATGTCCAGGTCTACATATGATTGACGTCGAAATGTACCTCGGTGCTCTCTCGATCATTCAGTGGAGCCCGTCATGATTGAACCAGAGAGGAGCCGAGGCCACAGTGGAAATTCCACGTTCCTATGGTGAGGCCAAGGCTCGATTTGTGATAACCGCTGTTGAATTCCCAGCAAGTAGGTATAGTGTTCTTGCGACCTGTCTAGCAGTACATAAATGATGAAATGAGAGAAATGGTTGCACCGTTTTTGGCAATAATGTAGGTGTTAAAATGTTCAAACACTAACAGAGACTCATTTCACAAGGCATCAGGTTTGCAATTATCGTACATGCTTGTGGTAAAGCATGCAAGCATGCTCATGGCAAAACATGCTTGCAGTGAAATATACAATACTGTTTGCATCTCTCACCACAAGCATGTGTGGCTTTTGCAAATTTGATGCCTTGCAAGAGGGGTCTACAGTGTGTTGAATATCTTCATCTCTGCTATATTAGTGCTAAAAAGGATAAAAGCTCTATTTCAAATCTACAATGAGTACAACGCTAGAGCATTTATGTTCTGTATCAACCCATATGATGTACATAAGCCATGAGCTAAGAACCACAAGTCTAATATTCGAACGCAAAAGACATTCCAAGTCATTTTTTCTAAAACACAAATTATACAAATGCAGGCACAAACCAAAAACACCATAAACTCTGTGTATGACTTAAAGCCAGGCTAACTTCAGCTCTGAGTGACACTTGAACCAGCCCAAGACCCACACTGACCAGTGTGGTGAGGTGATGACAAAGCTAGCCCTGAAGGTTATTACAGAATCATGAGGTCTTCATTCAGCAGTGGTTGGACAAAGAGATGCGGTTTATAATAATTTAATTATTCATCTCTCATCTCATTGTCAAAAACCGCTTAGTCCTGTACAGGATCGCGGTGAGCCGGAGCCTATCCAAGTAGACAGGTGGCGCAAGGCAGGGATATACCCCCGATGGGATGCCAGTCCATCACCGGGTACGGAGGGCAATTTAGTCTGAAAGCCAATTAACATATGCGGCAGCATGTTTTTTGGACTGTGGGAGGAAACCGGATTGCGCGGCGAAAACCCACGCGGACACGTGGAGAACATGCAAACTCCACATAGAAAGGCACCCGAGCCGAGATTGGAACCCGGGACCTTCTTGCTGTGAGGCGACAGCGCTACTCACTGGGCCACCGTTCCGCCCAATTTCATTATTGTAATTATTTTTTACCATCAAACGAGACCGATGCTTCGGGCAAAGGCCCTTGTGCAGAAGCGGTAGACTCAGCAGAGAGACATCGTGTGCAGTACGCATCTCGTCGTTCGGAGGAACGCTCGACACGGCCATCGCGAGAGGGAGAGAGAGAGCGAGAGCAGCTCTTTGGAGGAATTTCTCGGCACGCATACCGCGTCATCGAAATTGCACCGGAGGAAAACAACGGCACGTACCTCGTGAGCCCCGTGCGACGCCACCTTTGAGCCGTGCCGCGCCAGCCGCGCGTGCTCGTGGCGAGAGCGCCGTGTCAAGTGACGGCACAACCGGGCCACTCCTTCCACTCGACCGCCGCTCACCACGGCAACCGCCGCGGCCCCGAGAGGAGGGTGAGCGAAGGGGCGGCGAGCGAGCGAACGAGCGAGGAGGGGGGGAAGGCAGGGGCACCCGGAACCCTCCGATGGCCGTATCTCACCGTGCGCGCTCACGTCGGAAGCCCGTGGCCCAAAGAATACGCTTATCGACGGCTCACTCTCGTTTTCAATTCTATATTTTTCTCGCTAACGCAACACAGATCACCTTCCCCTGCGCTAGCGTGCGCCCTGGCCGAGAGGCACGGCGGGAGGCAGCGGGCAGATGGAGGTGCGGGTTTGTGGAGAGGGGGGGTGTGTGCGCGCACGCACGCCGTCGCGGAGCTGGGTCAATCTCTGCGTCGTGACGCCACGGCAATCAGTGCATCGCGCAGCTGGGCAATACCAATTGATGCCAAAAGGGGATTTGAAATTTTTTTTTTCCCCTTCGCCGTCGTCACCGCGGCCATCGTTGCGATTTTACGGTGCCAGCTCTCCCATCGGCGCCTTTGCTCTGAGACGCTAACTGCTGTAGAATTCTCGCGCGAGCCACGATGATGATGCTGCTGTTGCTGCTGCGTGGAATGATGTCGCCATAAACGTGGGTCCTGGTGAACGCGGCGGGCCCGTGGCTCAGGACACACAAGCGATGCGCGCATCACGAGGCCGCGCCCTGCCAGAGCTGTCCCTGCAGCTGAACGCTCTTCGCATTTGATAGCAGTCGTCAGTGACCTTCACGAAGGGAATCCGATCCTGGAGGTTGCGCGCAATTTACCGCTGACGTTTCGCGTTCGAAACGCGCTCATGGTCCCAAATTAATTAAAAAAAAATCGTAATTGCAGTGCTGTAATCGTACCCAATGACTGTACCACATCGCATTAACAGATGGAATTTATAATGACGATCAGTTCTCGCACACAGTCGATGGCACTCTGACGATGCTCGATCTGAATCGGAATGGATCCGAGTGCGATGCGCGCAGCCCCGTCCATCGATCACCATGGCAGGAGCTTCACGTTAACGA
>JAZEWT010000006.1:25486891-25501859 GCA_036362905.1 Mordacia mordax | reverse complement strand
CGCTAACGGCACTTGACCCTGAAGTCTGTTTGGGCTACACGGGGTATTTTTGTCTTTGCTATAAATGTCAAATTCCTACAGCACGTCACCGTTACTGGAGTGGGCGGCGGCATAAAACTGCGGTTGTCACCGGTTGCCGCCACCCGCCGCCACCCACCCACGAGCTGGGAACCTACGCGGCGTGACGCAGCGTAACGCAACGTGACGCAGCGTCACGACGCAGCGTCACGACGCAGCCACACGCACACGACAGGGGCGCAGCGGAGGGCTTTCATCGTCGGCGCGGTGGCAAGGATGAGTGCCTCCCACGCGGGGTAAATATAGCCGCGCGGGCCGCCCCGCTCTGACGCAATTCCCAGCGGGTTCGCGACACCGAGGCGCTACGGACCCCGACTGCGTTATTGTCGCATCAATCAAGGGCCGGGTCCGCGCGATGCTTGCACCGCAGACAACGTTTATTGTTACAGCAGGAGATGCCCAAGTGAGCTCGCCGCCAGCTCCCCCCTCGCGCGCCATGCGGGGGGAGATCCACGGGCATGGTCGATTCACTGCTGGATGAATATTTGTCCGCAGGCAGCGGCTCTGTGCGATGTAGCGATCCACGTAGTGCCTGCGCACGTTGACTCGTCACTTCATGCCCCCGACGGGACGTCCTTTGACGGACCCATTTAATGCCTTGGTTACCAATCTTCCACTGGAGTCACGGTCGAGCCAGACATTAATCATGATAAGAATTATTCAAACGTGAAATGATGTGTCATTTCATCGAGCACGTACATTATTAGCAGAGGTATTCTTTAGCGAAGGTGTGATTTTGAACATACAATGTATATATATATATATTTCATTTTTGAAACAGAATTGAATACAGCAGGAAATCATTCACAGACCCCACGACAGTGATTACCAAATATGTACCTTCGTAGAGAGAGAATATTCAATCGCGCACGGACCACATTTAACACAGTTCGCCCGCGTAAGATCCCAATGCGCCGTAACATCTGGGGGCACCGTACTCGTCTAAATAATTCAGCGTCTCGGCAGCGTGGCCACGCGTCTCTGCGTCCGTGAATAAAATATTAAACCCAACTGTCTGCGCGTCGGCGTTCGGCCAAACATTAAGATGAGTGAGCGTGCGGTGCCCTGTCGCGACGAGCGCCAGAGAGCCATCGAGTCCCCGAGGGGGGGGTGTGGGGAGGGGGGAGCGTGGCGCTGAGCGGCATGAGAGGTCGCGCTCCACCGACGGCTCCGCGTTGCGTCGTTACCGCAAAATTATGAGCGTTCTCACGCGGCGTGGAACGCATTACGGGCGGGTGGCCGCTGGTGCCCGCGTGAAACACCCGCGGGCGCCCACGTGGGTGCACCCATCGACAAGCCAAAGGGTCACGATGCTCAGCCGGCTCTGGAGGCCACTTTCCTGCACCGGGAAGATCTCGCAGATCTCCTCGGTGGCACAACTCCACGCCGGCGCAGCGATTAGGATCACCCAAAAGCACCGCCCATATCGTATCGATATTTTACGAGAGTAAGAATGGACCGACTGCGGTTTGTACGCAGGTGCCGTTACATCGTTGGATCGGGGACAAGTGGCTTGAGTTTCTGAGAGGCTCTCATCCAGCAGTCGATTGATCACGGCCGAGAACGATCGTGATATTTTGTTGTACTAATGGTCGGTAATGAGGGTATTTTCTTAACGGCAGGCAATGTGAATTAAACGATTTAATAACGGTTAACTCTCAGCCATGCCACGATTTAGTGTTGCGATATTAGACGCCAGACTTGCACGAGTGGCTTTTCATTAGTACCGAAAATTAACGCAGTTATTTAAGCGTTAGCAATTATCCGGCTGCGAGTAAACTGCGGGTGCATCAGGACGCAAGACTAATATCACAAAACAATAAATCCACCTCGGACGTGCTGACGACTGCGCTCGGTGGACAATGAATTGCGTTGTTTGGTCCCAGCTGCCAGGCGCGTCTGCGTACTGCGCTCCAGATACACGACGGACGGACGGGCCCTCTCCAGCTGAGAGCTGCCAGCTTTGCCGAAGGGCGCTGGCACCACGCAATCGCCCGCGTTTCAGAAATAAATAAATAGAACTCCCGGGATGAAGCTCAGCCCGCGAGAGCCTGCGCGCCCGTTCCTCCGCGTGCCGTTATTGGCTGAGGAGCTGCTGCATTACGGCTTGGGGAAAGAATCGACGCTGGCTGGCGAGCGAGCGAGAGAGCGAGCGAGCGAGCGAGAGAGCGAGCGAGAGAGCGAGCGTCGTGGCCTTCACCTGCTCGCGTCAAAATGCGGGCAGACGATCGTCGCGTCGCAGCCTCTGCGGGGGACTCGCCGGAGCGAAATCAGAATAAATGTCTTTGTTGCTGCCGCTAAGAGTTGCCGCATAAATCAGACGTGCAGAGCATGACTTGGGCAAAATGCGTTGCTCGTAACGCTGCGGTATTCCGCGCAAGTACCGCGATGCAAATCGCCGTCGAAGGAGGAGGAGGAGGAGAAATCTCGCTGCGGCATTTCTGCGGCAACTATAGCGGTGACTGATGGAGACTGTGAATCACGAACCCGTGCTCGTGGAATCACTGCAAGCGGTTAGCGTCTGACGCGCAAACACCACTCGCGTTTGGACGCGCCGAGCGCCGCGTCGCATGACACAGTGGCAGCGTCTCATGACACCCGCATTGTATGAAGGGGATGCGTTCCACGGGCGTTCAGAATGTCACTTGCTTTCCTCGCCGAGCTCAACAATGCCGGCGGAAAATGACGGGCAAATGGGTTTTTGTGCGCGAGCTAAGGAACGGTCGAGCGTGCTTGACGTGAAATCCGCAGCGTCTTCACGCAGGATCACTCAAGCGTTCCACCAGTAACTCGTGAGAGCGCAGGTGCAACAACTCCTGCAGCAGACCCACGAGCATTATCATGCAGAGCGTGCGCTGTGATCTATTGCAGGGCTTTTTTTTTAATGTGTGCTTTCTTGTTACAACCCGGAAGAAGTACCAAGCACTGAGCTGAGGAAGATGCGTGTGCGGGGCGAAGGGGAGGTGGCTGTTGGAGTCTTGGGGATGGCGATGGACTGGGCCACATTTAATTCCTTGCACAGCAGAGCCCTTGCAAGTCCCGTTGTAGGGCCGAAGCAGAACCTATGGACAGCGAATGCAGGGCCCCATTGCAACCACGCTATGGTCACAATGCCCCACGCAGCGTTTTGTATCCCATGTGGATTTTGCGTTGCCGATTCAGCCGTAGATCTCGCCAGCGATCGCTTATCAGTGACATGTGACAGATTGCGGTAGTGTTATTTTTTTTCTCTCCCCCCCCCCCATTTGTACTTTCCGATTAAAACCGTAATTAATTTGTTTCATGGCTGAATTATGAAACGTCAATTAACGTGTCAAACGATGCGTCATGTCCCATTCGTGAGTAATGCGCGTGCCCCAATTGGGATGGCGGAGATGAGAACACGCTTCCTTCAATATATGGCAACATTTTGAGGCTTTCCAAAACGCTTTGGAAATTTTAGGAATCCAGCTACGGGATTAATTTGGTTAGTTTGAGTCTCGTTATTTAAAAAAAAAGTATCGTTAAAAGCCTCCGACCAATATTTCCCAAGCAAGACTAAAAGAGGGCCATATAATGCTTTCCCATGAATTGCCCTTGTAAAATAAATAAGCTGCGAGCACAGATTCTCCCAAAGCTGCACGACTTCTGAGCGTCTGCAGAGAGTCGCAATCTATATTTCATGTTTGCAAACTATGAATAGATCGCGACACAGGCTCTGAATGGTAATGCACACACATTCGTCACTGCATGCAAGGTTGTCTATTAAAAAAAAAAATCTAACATTAAAACTGAGATATGTCTGTAACTATTAGGGTTTTTTTTTTTAATATTTCTTTTTCTCGCCGAGTTCTCATCTCATCTCATTGTCAGAAGCCGCTTTGTGCTATACAGGATCGCAGTGAGCCGGAGCCTATCCTGGCAGACACAGGGCGCAAGGCAGGGATATACATTCAATGGGTCGCCAGTGCATCACCGGGCACTGAGGGCAATTTAGTCTGCAAGCCAGTTAACGTGCGCAGCAGCTTGTTTTTTGGACTGTGGGAGGAAACCGGAGTGCCCGGCGAAAACCCACGCGGACACGCAGAGTTTTACAATATTAATCAAAACCCTGATCATGTTAATGCATAAACCTGGCACATTCGACGTGACTTTACACTGCACTACACGCACACACTGACCCTCAAGTTAAACGTGTACAATAGGCAACGTGGGGCGGCATGATGGCGCAGTGGGTAACCGTGTCACCTCACTGCAAGAGGTCCCAGATTCGATTCCCGGCTCGGGTGCCTTTCTGTGCAGAGTTTGCGTGTTCTCTCTCTTTCCCCATAGCCGCGTGGGTTATTTTGCCGGGTACTCCGGTTTCCTCCCACCGTCGCAAGACACGCTGCTGGCACGGTTAATTGGCCTGATGAGTAAATTGCTCTAAAAAGTGTGCCCCGCGATGTACTGGCGTCACATACTGGCTATTCCCCTGCCTTGCGCCCTCTGTCAGCCGGGATAGACTCCACCCCCCCCAACGACCCTATTACAGGATTAAGTGGGTATTGATAATGAATGAGTTAATGAATAGGCAACGTTTCGGGAAATGGCGCATAGAGGGTCCAGAAATAAGCAGTGGAAACATAAAGCTGGGGACGTCACTTTTTCAAAATGCCATCAGATGATAATTACATTAAAAAAAACGTGTTTTTTGTTAATCCCTATTTAAACTCCCCTATGAATAGGTACTCAAGGGTATTATTATCCACAGGATTGTCATTTCTACACAACGATGTGTATATTTAAAAAAAACTCAGCAAGAATGTTATTGTTGGCGATTTTCCGTTCTCATTATCGTTGCTGTTGACATTCCATTCTATCCGCAGCTCTGTGCAGCGCTTTGTGACCCTCGGGTGAAACGCGCTCCATAAAATGCAAGTATTATTTCGAAAGGCATCCTTTTGTGTATGGTCGGTACAGTGGCTCGGTAAGTAGCGCTGCCGCCTCAGCACAAGAAAGACCTAGGTTCGATTCCAGGCTTAGGTACCGTTCTGTGTGATGTTCGAGTGTCCTCCGCATCTCCATGTAGGTTTTTTTATTTACCAGGTACTCCGGTTTCTACCCAGTGCAAGGATATGCATATTTGTCCTGGCTAAATTGCCACCCCCCTCCCCTCGCTTACCCTTCCCGGCTGGACAACTGTTAAAAAGCGCTACGTAGCTCAGCGGCTCCTTCCAGTTTAAATGCAAACTGAAGATGACTCTCAGTCACGCTCACGGCCATGGTTTCCCGGCAGTCACGATGTACAAAACGCAATGAAGACATTCCATAAACTGGTGTCAAATTCCACTCGCGTCCGTTATCAATAAAGCCAGCCTTGTCTCGTCATATGCGTGCGATCATTTCTTATTCCTCCTCTTCCTCCTCCTATCCATTACAGTACTATGCACACGTACAGTCGGAGGGGGAGGGGGGGTGTTAAATAACCATACTTCTCCACTTTGGCAAGTGCAGGGCATTGAAACACACGGCACGGCTGAGATTTCCGCAATGCCCTCGGCCGCCCACAACATGGCACTGCGCCACAGGCACGCACGTTAACGCTGCAAGCGTGCCGGTGGTTGCCGACACGAGCGCCATGCAGGCTCAATCCCCCCCTTGCCTGCTTAGCTTGTGATCTCCGACAGAGCCGACGATCCAGCTCCGTGCGCGAGGCTCGCTAACGATCATGCAGCGCACACTGCGGGACGTGCCTCCGTGACACTGGGGGCGCACTCGCCTCGGGCCCGTTTCGGTGGCCCCTGGTATCGCGATGGGATGCGTGACTTTGCACCCTGAACGCACGGCCAAGCGTCTCTTTGTTTCCTCCACGGCACCTTTCGACCCGGCTACCCCCCCTTTTGAAGCAGACCGATTGGACTCTTCCCGAGAGAGAGAGAGGCTAATTCAGCACAAGCCGGTGTAAAATAAAAGCCACGTGTAGTGTCAAATGGCTTTGATACGTCTCGCTCTGACGATGCACATTTTATTATAACGCCTCTCTCTTACCTGCATTTCATATTATCTGTGAAAGTTGCAGAGCCAATGGCAATAATAAAAATTTCATTTTTATAGAGCGCTTTTCACCCGAGGGTCACAAAGCGCTGCACAGAGCTGCGGAGAGAACGGCCGCGCCAACAACAACAAGAGAGACAGGAAAATCAGCAACAATAACGTAATGCGCTATGCGTCCAGTTATTTGTTATTACCAGCGGATCCCACCACGGATAAGTGGAGTCAATAATGGGATAATCCCACGGGTAATGGGATAATCCCACGGGTAAGAGGACCGCGCGAATACGCCGTGCCCCCAACATCACCACGAGTAAAAGGACTCGTCTCCTACTCAGCGTCACGCAGGTCGACGTTTCCCATAACGATCCAATAACAATTATGAATCGCCCTCCACAAGCCATGTGGTTCCTATGTATTAGTGTCAATGAGCACTACACGGTGCCCATATATAATGTATGGTCGGTGTGATACAATACAAATTAGGCTTGCTGTGAGATATCAAGTTACGCAGCTGCTCGCTACATCTGTACGATTGGCTGCAATAGCAGGTACACCTATTGGAAGTTCGGATCGATACGGATGATATTCAACGCTCCAGCTGCCGTTGAATGACACGCAGTCATGCGTTTTGGTGCACTGGCAAATTGTGGATTTACGGAGGGTTAAAGAATGGATGGGTGGTGCCGTGGTTAGCACACTGCGCATGACATATGGCGACCTGAGTTCGATGCCTAGCCACAGCCAACATGACTGTGCCCACCTCCGCACTTTCGTTAGAGCGACACGCACCGACCGGCGTGGTGAAGTATGGTCAAACAAGCCTCGTGGCCCGACGCGGCGTGCGAAGGGGAACTTCATCCGGCATTGGATTCACAAAGGGCAGGGAATTCATTCACATCACCACATTCATTTATTCTATCTCACAGGCGACACAATGGAATGTATGGCTACCAAGCAGTATTGTGAGGTGGTTGCCTAATACGAATCATGCCGCGTGCAGTTAAAAAGCCACGAGGCCACCTGTGCGTACAACAGACGCTAAGCTCCCCATACTCCACAAATGTCACATCACCCTCTCGACCCCAAGAGACGACCGCTCCAACAGCTGAGACCAGTGTGTTGAATATGTATTGTATATAAATAAAAGCACTCCGCCATGCAGGGGAACAATGTCCATTTTCAATCCGCTTTCTGCTGCGGAGCGCTTGATTAATGCTGTGGGTCCACTTGATGGTCGTTAATGCACACGCGCAAGTGGCTCCGCATGCCAACAGCCATGCTTACCGATGATTTCCATTTTTTGGGTTAGGTCACGTAAACAAATGTTTGTCGTAAACCCTCCACCACCCGACAACGGTCAATAATCAGTAAAAGTTTGTCAACGTGAACAAAACGTGCCACGAAAGCCTTGGAATAAAAGCCATGCTTACCATTTCACCTTCTTAAAATATTACAACCCCTGGACTAGAAGATAATCCGGAAAGTAAGACGCACTTTAAATATGTCCCTCTTGCCGAACTGGCCACACGCGCCCCAGAGAGAGAGAGAGGGCACTTTGCAGATAACGTCTGGATTTTGTTGGGAGTACCCGACCCTGCTGATGAGTCTTAGAAAAGCAACGCCAGTCCAGAGTTTGCGTGCTTAATCAAATGCTGCTGGTAAACATACTTCGAGCAGGCTCGCGATTAGATAGACTGAAATATATTTCATGATTAAGTGGCGTTACAGCACGACAGATTGTGTGTTCGTGATGTAGGTTTTCACGGCTCGATGCATGGTGATTGCTTGCAAAAGCTACTCTTTCGGGATAGCCGCAGTCGATCGCTCCTCCTCTCTCCTTCGCGACGTTTCGCCTCTCACGTTGGAGGCATCCTCAGGCGTTCGGTGGGTGAGTTGTTGTGTGACTGCGCTGTTTATATTGACTTGAGCCAGAATTGACTGTTTACTCACTTGAGTCCTACATTCCACGTTTAATTGGGGCCGGGTCGCTGGTTCAAGTACTGTCGGTGGGCTTCCTGTTAAACCCTCCGTCTCTTTACAGTCCGATGCTTGGCTCCCTCTGGGCAGTAGGCGTGCCGGTGCAGTTCCACCGCCTGCACACTCGATAGTTACAACGCTGTGTGGGTTGAATGCAGCTTTGTATATGTTTGTGACGAACGCCAGCTTTAAACAAAGCAGTATGAAACGGACTGCTTCACAATATTTATGTAACAATTTCCACCTCCACCATGCCGATCAGTAATAAAAAATAACGTCAGCTCTGTATTTGCGAACGCCTGTATAATCATCCTTTCAGCGAGTTTCATTTTTGGTTCATTTAAAATAAATATAAAAATAAAATGCAACAAGAGACCTTCACTTCCTCTCACCCGCTCTCTAAGCTTCTTACGTTGAAAAAATTATATTATTTATACTTAAATCTTCATGTTTTTATGTAAAAAGGAGCATTAACCCAAAGGAGAGTCATAATAATAGTTCCCGTAGTGTGAGGACCTAGTGGAACCACCCCCCCCCCCCCTTGTCCCTACACCACGGCAACATTGAGAAGAACCTCACAGATGCGCAGGTTCCCCCTCTCATCAGACACGTGGCGCAACGCCTCTGCCCTAGCCCAGTGAG
The DNA here is from genome assembly GCA_036362905.1 of Mordacia mordax. Taxonomy (NCBI): domain Eukaryota; kingdom Metazoa; phylum Chordata; class Hyperoartia; order Petromyzontiformes; family Petromyzontidae; genus Mordacia; species Mordacia mordax. The sequence goes on along the minus strand of JAZEWT010000006.1, from coordinate 25,493,147 downwards.
TGGAGAAAGATCCCCATCCTCCTGTCAGCTGCGCATATCGGAATTCCTGCCAGATTTGGGCGGAGAGCAGCGATCTGAAAATGTGACAGTGTCTTGGTGAGTATCGCTCCTCCATGGCTACTTTCCTGACCCTGTAAATAGCGGGTTTGGCGTTATTCACAATAAAATTAAGTAACCATTCTTCCTCTTTGCTTTCTATGCCTTTATACCCGAACAGAAGATTGGTGGGGTAGAAATGGAATTTGAATTTAAGTAAAATGTTCTTCAGACACCTTAGCCACTCTACGAACTGCCCATTGTTTAAAAATTAAGACAGGGAATTGTAGCTCCACTTAATGGGTCAAATACTAATTAATAATAGTGGCTTGGAACAACATAAGGACAACATGCCAGTGTGACTCCACGTGCCCATAGAGACTGCTACTAATGCTCAGAAACCTGTGGAGTAACGCTCTGTGCAGGAATATTCACCGCAGAACCACGCCACAGATCCCACTCGCCGGGGGGATCGAGACGCAGGCGAATTTGTGACGAAGGCCGAATGACTGAAGATCTGCGGAAAATGACAGCCGCGCGGCCCCCCGTGGGCGCAAAGATTGCTCACAAATCGTTTTCAAAGCGGGAGCTTCTGGTCACTGTTGCCGTCGAAGTGAGCGCGTCTCGGCGAGATCAATAACACATTGCTCAACGTGTGTGCAGCGATCGCGATTCCACAGCAAGTGACAGCTGCACCGCGCGCACAGACACTGCGCTGGGTGCGGGTGATTAATTGTTCTTGGGGTTGGAAACGCGAGCGCAGCACAATGCTATTGTTTCAACCATTCCCGGTACGATCGTCCGCTCGGAGCCCTTGTGACGGCCTGCCATGTCACGCCGCTCGAGAAACGGTCCTCTTGTTTTTGTGTCCAGTATTATGGAAAGAGATAGGATGATGAATACAAAACGGTGGCTTTGGAAAGGGCTGCGTCGTCGTTCCAAATGGGACGGGCACTCTAAGAACAGCTTCTCGTCTTTACGGCGGAGACTAAGATTCCACGGGGAGGATTATATTTGTTGAGAATTAGCAAGAGGAGGGAAATTTGGCCCGGCTGAAAATCGTATTTGGCTCAAATGAGCCTTTACGGGAGACTCGTGAGCTTGGCATGGCCTCTTTCTTTCGAAGAGTGATTGGGGGGGGGGTGGTGGAGGGGGAGGGGGTTGTTTAATGTCCGCGGACAGGATACCAGCTATTCCCATTTCATCGGAAAGAAGCAACTTCCTGCTATGTGCAGAAATGTCAGCACAGGATTAGCTTTCCCGATTCATCCATTAACTCTGACACGAACGATCCCATCCCTGCCCTCCCACCCAAGACTCCCGTGCGCATTCCGCATATCGTTTATCGGCCGTTTCTCGCCATTAAACGCAACAACTGAAACCATCCTGAGTCAGCGATCTACAGTATTGCCATTTCATCATCATCATCATCATCAGATGTTTGAGAATTGCTTCCCGCGCCGCTCTCTCGGGATAACCGCGTCGAGCGTTGGGAGAGGGAGAGCGCTCGACACGGCTATCCCGAAAGAACAGCTAAGGAAAGGGAATTCTCATCATCAGCCATTATCGATCCACTGCTGCGTGAATTAAGGACTCCTCCGAAAGCCTTTGCCATCGCTCACGATCCTGCGACGTAACAAACCGTGCATCGAGCGCCCGAACGTGAGCTGACTTCGAAACTGAGTCTCTGCAGTAGATGTCCTCTTGAGCACTTTCTCTCCCTTGGCTTCCACTTGGTTATTATTCTGGACCACCAGCTGTTATCTCATCACCATTGTCAGTACCCGCTTAATCCTGCAGAGGGTCGCGGGGGACCGGAGCCTATCCCGGCAGACAGAGGGCGCAAGGCGGAACTTTAGCCAGGATGTGACGCCAGTGCATCGCAGAGCACTGGGGACAATTTACTCGGTAACAATAATAATAATTGCATTTCTAGAATGCTATTCACCCGCGGGTTACAAAGCGCTGCACAGAGCTGCGGAGAGAACGACACGTCAACAACAACGACATAAGAACGGTAAATCAGCAACAATAACTTTTGGGGGTTTTTTGTTTGTTACAAATCCGAGCTGCGCAGAGCACGGAGTGTCAACAACAACATCTGGACAGTTCAACTGAAAGTCAATTAGCAGCAATGAATAGGCCAATGAACCTCGGCAGCGGCGTGTCTTTGGACGGTGGGGGGAAACCGGAGTACCAGAAGAAAACCCACGCGGACACGGGGAGAGAACACGCAAACTCCACACAGAAAGGCACCCGAGCCGAGAACCGAACCTGGGCCCTTTTTTGCTGTTAGGCGACAGCGTTGCTCACTGCGCCAACGCACCGCCCTCCTTGCTGCTCCTCCACTGGTGGCTGATGCCTGTGAGCCAGCGGCGTGGAGGCGAGGGTTGGTCGATCGCACAAACCTCGCGAGGCTCCCTTCCCCCTGTGCGACAGCGAGCGCTCCCACTCCCGTTTGTGGGATTTCTCCGGGTGCTACGGTTTCTTCCCACTCGCACAAAACAAACTCACTGATTGGCTGAAAGCATCTTATAGTAAAACTGCAACGCATAACTCCCTTGAGAAAGAGCCATAGGTCTAAATGTCTCCACGCAGTGGTAACACATGTGCCTTACAAAACATCAGGTCCTGTACGAGGCAGTTCGATTCCTGCCTTGGGCACCTTTCTGTGACGTGTATGTATTCTCCCCCTGTTCTGTGTGGATTTCTTCCGGGTTCTCCTTGTTATTCCTACATCTAACTAACACCGATTAATTAACTGGCCGATAATATCACAATTGATAAGGATGATGCGTCAGGCAGGTTGGCGCCGGCTAACGCATGGCTCACTCCCCCCTCTGCACGCGTTATGAACTGGATTATTGTTACATGAGACGGTGAGAAAGAACCCCGTTTACCCTTGTCTACAAGACTAAATAGGCATCATTCTTTACATGTTGTTCTGCAATGATGTATATATAAAAAAAAACCCAAAAATATATTATTGTTGCTGATTTTTCCGTTCAAATATCATTGTTGTTGACGTGCCGTTCTCTCTCCAGCTCTGTTCCTCGGGTGAAAAGCGCTTTATATATTCAATTATTGTCATCATTTTGTTTTAACAACCGCTTCCATTTTCTGTACACTGTTGGATGACGCCCTCGCGCATACTTTCACCATCCCTCTGTTATCACAATTGCCACAATTCATCTCACGTCTCCACTGCTATAAGAACGCTGTCATCGCTAGATTTAAAATGAGATTGTCCTCTTTGAGGCGTTAACGCCTTGCCTCTGGCTGCCACTCTATCACCAGTCTCACTCATCGGGCATCATCCATTCCACTGATGATCCTCTGCTCAAGCCAATGCTGCACCAGCCGTGGTGGAATTGGAACCTGCGATCTCTGGCTTGCAAGTCTTGTGGCGCTGATCATTACACTGCACCACCCCTGACTTGGTTAATCATCCGATTGCTATGAGCCTTCGCTTAATACTGCAGACGGTGATGGTGAGCCGGAGCCTTTCTCGCCAGACATAGGGGGGTGCAATGCAGGGCTATGCTCGTTAGAGGACGCCAGTCCATCAGAGGTCACCAGGGGCCAATTTGGTCAGCAGGCAATTAACGGAGAGGGCATCGTGTCTTTGGGCTGTAGGCTGAATACCAGAGTACCTTCAAAAAAACCCCACCTCGGACACGGACAAAACACGTAAACTCAACAGCAAAAGCACCAAGCCTGAGAGGGAATCGAACCTGGATTATTTGCCTGCGAGGCGGCACCACTACCCACTGCGCCGTGGTTCCGGTCACTGTGCGCTCGCAAATATATCCATGTCCGCGACAACGCGCCCAGCGGGCAGTCACACTCTGCACACCGGCAGCGTTTGAAGTCACTGCCCGTGGGGCCCGCCACGACAGCCCGGCGCCTGTGGGAACAGCGCCCGCCGGGCGGCACGCCAAGCCCCCAGAGCATATACTGTCTGAGAATAAACAGTACTTTGCACGTTTTCGAATTATACGGCGATCCGGAAAGTAAGACGCACTCATATATTATTCCCGGCGTTAAGAAAGATATCTATTCACACACAGCTCCCGGATTATAAGCCGCTTTAAACCTTAAGTCTCAAAATGCGGCTAATGCGACACTGCAGTATGCGTAGCTCCAGAGCCCTGTCCCATTATCCACTGCTAGATGGGACCTCCTCCCCGTATCGTGCGGGTCGAACTCGGCATGCCGAGTTCCTATCGCGGTGCGCTCTGCACTGCACCACCGTCTCTCCGCACTGACCACCACTCTGAGTTCAAGTCCCAGACAGGGTGAGCATCATGTGAAACCGGTCTTACCGCCAACCTATCCCCCCCCTCCCCCCCCCCATCCACAACCACCACACTTCACAGCGAGGTACTGGAGCAGACCAGCGTGGCGAAGTATGGACAAAATACCCACCATGACTGACACGGTATGGGTAGATCCTTGTCCAGCAGTGAATTTGATAAAGATTTTAGAACCATGTGATGTCAGCAGTAGGCTTGGGATTAAAGTAGCGATTCTCAACCCCTTGCATCTCAAGGCCCACTCGAGTCTGGTTTCGACGGGCCACTAGGTGGCGCTCATAGCCCACTGATGGGTCGCGGACCCAGGGGTTCAGGAGTTCAGGATAGCGGGATTGTGCTTTCATGCCCTCGTAATGTGCGGGCAGCGGTGGCGTGGTAGCGCCCTGTCCGGCCAACCCGTCCAGGCGAGTTGGATCCCGGTTAACGGCCAGACTCGCCAACTGATACCGGAGTTGTTCCAACTCGGTGGACCTTCTCAATCTCACGAATACCTGACGCGGCGTGAAAACATGGGGACAACAGCACCACATCGCTGCCCCCCCCCCTCCCTGCTTTCACAATGTGCTTCCAACAATGATGTAGGGACTTAGGGTGGGGGTCTTTGTGGAGAAGCACGGGCTGTGAGTCATTGGACAGTGTGCGGGAAAAATTGTTAATTCTCATCGCACCGCTCAATGTTTTCACGCATTTGTCTCTTGTAAATCATTTTGGAATTATTGGTCATTTTTGTCCGGTGCAATACTAATAAGAGTAATTGCACTTCTAAAGCGCTTTTCACCCGAGGGTCACAAAGCGCTGCACAGAGATGCGGAGAGAGCGGCATGTCAGCAACAACAGCGACACATGACCGGTAAATCAACAACAATAACGGTTTACGGTGTGTTACTGTTTGGCTTGTTATTATGGGTAGGGCTTCATCCGTGCAAGGTGTATAATGATGCCAATTCGTTGTATTTCCCTGTGTTTTTAAATGTTCTTTACGCTGCTAAGTTGAAACGGTTTATTTTGTATCGCAGGAAATCCCGCATCCAAAGCTTACAAGCTCACTGGGTATTTATTGCAGTAACAAAAATAAACGGACCAAATTTTATGGTACACGTTATCTGCAATTGCCACATTTCAAGGTTCGACAACGTGTGGTTCTAAAACACGTGATGAGCTGACCCTCGTATCCGGAGTAATAATAATAATTGCATTCATCGAGCGCTTTTCACCCGAGGGTCACAAAGCGCTGCACAGAGCCGCGGAGAGCACGGCACGTCAACAACAGCGACATGATTGGCACGATCGGCACGATCTGGAAGCCAGAAGGACCCCAAAACGTAATGGGGCAAATTGTCTTCCGTGAAAAGTCACCCTGTATAGTTCAGCTGTGTGGATTGTCTATGACCGCAGATATAAGGGTTAAATTTTTAAAATAAAATATATAAATGTATAAATATATTTAGATATACTGTGTGAAGTGGAATAAAAGTGTGTAAAAATTACCCCAGGCACTCCGGTTTCCTCCCGCAGTCCAAAAAAAACACGTTGCTGCATAGGTTAATTGGCTCGCAAACTTAATTGCCCTCAGTGCCCAGTGATGGACTGGCCGTCCCATCGCGGGTATAGCCCTGCATTGTGCCCTGTGTCTGCCGGGATAGGCTCCGGCTCACCGCGACCCTGTACAGGATTAAGCGGTTCTGACAATGAGATGAGATGAGAAAAATGAACATCTTCATCCTGAGCATCGTGTTATTCAGTGAGAGCGAGGAGAGTGCAGGCGCGCTAGTCCACATGCGTTAGAGTGGTTCCAAGAATCGCGGAGAGCGTCTCATCAGAGCGTCTCATCAGAGCGTCGCAGCAGAGCGTCGCAGCAGAGCAACGAGGACTCAACGCAGCTACCGAGTGCACAGGAGCGCTGG
>JAZEWT010000006.1:25452062-25469478 GCA_036362905.1 Mordacia mordax | reverse complement strand
CCCCCCCCAGTCCTCAACTCCACCGACGGGTAACCGGAGCCGGCGCTGCCGGTCCACGACTCGCGCCGCGTCGGTCGAGATACCGAGTCGGTCGCCTTGATGCTGGCGCCGCTGTCCAGGAGGGTCTCCAGCACGGTTACGTGTCCTCCCCGCGAGGCGCAGTGCACCGCCGTCGATTTCAACTGCGGCGGCGCGGGGGCGAGAGGGGGAGTGGAGGCAAGGCGGGTGAACGAGAGCGAAGGATTTCACTCGGTTTGTCTTGGAAGCCGGAAGGAACCGTTGAGCTACGAAGCTCTTTTGGCAGCCGTCCAGCGGGGAGAGGTAATAAGGTTACAACATCTCAGGGTACGGAGGGAGGGGGGGATGATGGGGGAATTTAGTCAGGACAATTAATTCATTCAGCAGCGTGTCTTTGGGTTGTGCGAGGAAACCGGAGTACCCGGCGAAAAGCCACGCGGACACGGGGAGAACACGCAGATTCCACACTGAAAGTTACCCGAGCCGGGCATCGAGCCCAGGCATTTCTTGCCGTGAGACAGCAGCGCCAGTCACCGCACGGACCATCCAGAATAATCGCGGAGCCAGAGGGAACGGCGCCACAAGAGCAAAGAGATCTGGTGCTGAGCACTCGCGTCATCTGCGCAAACACTGCCTCTTCCCCGAATGTTAGCTATGCTAATTAGGGGTAACGATTAATTCATTTCGCGTCCGACGTTCCCAAGCTGGATCAGCAGCGACCATTTGTGGGCGCCGGCTCGCACGCGGCCGGTAATGGGGCTCCGATCACCAGCTGTGCCCGGCTGCTCTGGAGGATGACAGCGGAGCAAATGAGGGCAAACTGGACCCTGCGGACGAGGTGACGTTGTTGCTGACATCGAAGCCTCCCCGCGCTCACGCCGGTGGGAGTAGCGAGTTACAGCTGTGTGAGGAGTGCGCACCGCTCGCCGCCGTTGATCCGCCGAACTATTTATAGGCGGAGCACGGATTTAAAATGAGAATTCGCCGGTTTATGAAATGCGCGGCTGACTTGGTCGTGCAAGGGCCGTGCTTAGGAGGAGCAAAGAGATCGGAGAGATTGAGAGAATTACGGTCGGATGTCGAAACTTTTTACGCAGCGGTGGACTAAAGACCTTGACGGTGACACAACTATTTTGTGCAGCGTCATAATTTAAGTCAATCTTTATGCTCTGCTGGGGAGAAGGGCGGTTGTCTGAAACAGTATTCCATTGGATGATTTTATGTTCGGAGGAATTTTTAACAATACCTCTTAATCATAGATAGGAAGAACTTGTGTGAGACTTCTCATTTGCAAAACCGTTTTGTGATGATGATGATGATAATAATAATGTTAATTATTCACACTACCCAACAGGAGGATCCTGCATTGTAATGCTTGGCGAATTCCATTTATGAATGGCATGTGGCAGGAATTCTGGGAGGAAATCAGGATGTATATGACTGGGATATCACTCTGCTCTGCCGTCTTATGGGCCACATTGCGGGTGACGCTCACCTTGTCTTTTTTCTCCAATTGTGCCCCTTTGTCGATGAGTATCTGCACCACTTCCAAGTGCCCGGCCTGACTGGCCTGATGGAGCGCCGTGCGATGGGTCTGAGTACACGGACAGAAGTGAAAACACAACGATTCCTTCGCGTGACTTTATAACGAAATATATATATATATAATTACGTTGAGTGACGGAAGGAGGAACCCGTGCATCGAAGAAACAAACATACATTCGATGAATAATATTTAGAATTACTCTAAAGAGCTGCTCTCTCGGGATGGCCGTATCGAGCGTTCCTCATCTCTCCCTCCGAGAGCGATTCTCATCCATCTGGCCATGCGAACCTCCACGAATACATTCACACGACTGACCAATGAGACAAGTCCGCTTACAGACTTGTCTCGGTTCGTGTGCAGCACACCACTGAACTGCGGCATCCCGGGGAATGTGGAAGATGGCAGCAGCAGCGGACAGAGCATGACTGATCATTTGTGGAGGGTGCAAACACGGCACAGTGAGGGGTGGTAGAGCTGACACCACGCCCAGCCGCTTTTGTCTCTCCCAGGTCTGAGGTCCACGCACCTCTACAAGGACTGGGTGAAACTCGAAAGAGGCGAGGACAGTTTCAGATACCACATGCCACTGGCATTATCTATGGGTGGAAATTGAGCCCAGGTCATGGTAAACCATCTCGCCACCATCCCTGACACACAGCGTACACAACCGCTGACAACCAAAATAAGATCTCCCGCTTAACCTTACGGACTGTCGGGATTAGTGTTGTTGTGGAGCACCTATTAAGGCTAAAATGTGTGGCCAGCACCACGCCTGTTCACCTTTTGTCCACTTAGCTAAGGGACGGCTCAGAATAATTGTGGCTGCTGGTAAATTGATAGCCGCTGTGTTCCCGTGCGTATTTAGTGTTGTTCTTGTATTAGCGAAGATGCTGTACGTGGAATCTTCATTTACCGACAAAATATATCACAGTGTAAAGCACAGCGCTGGCAACTGAGCATGAACGTAAAACAAATAAACACGAGCCTTGCTGGGCTAGCATCGCTTCTGGACGTTCCCACACTGCAGGGCAGTGCGACTCGTAAAGGAGACCATTTGACCTGAGTGCCCACTAACACAACTCCATTCGTCTTCCGATTTATTTCCTTACTGTGGAAGCAAAGCTTTTTCAGTAGCACTTTGTGGGAAAGTCAACGGTGCTTGGCCTATGGGACAACCACCCCCCCTCCCCATAATCTCAACCGTAAGAATTTTTAATTCATAATAAAAATAATTACTATTATTATACGATGTTTACGAGCTTCGAGGTTATTTGAGGAGTAAACGTTTATTTCGGCCATTGGTTAGGAGGATGGAACCAAAACTGGAACGTGCACAAAGAAACGTGCAGAGATGCACGCTTTGAGTCAATCAATCGAGAGACACGTCGATGGACAGATGGACTCGAGAACACGTGGAGGTTAGAGACATCTCTGAACAAGAGTGTGTCGTCGCTGGCAAGGGGAAACGGCCGGCGGTCGAAAGGGAAGGAACGTGACGCCGAGGACATCTCCCGTGAAAATCCGAGAGATGAATCAGCTTGTGCACAAGCCTTTTGTGGATCCTTGCTACATATCATGACCGTGAGAGATGGTCACGGCTTGGGAAGGCCTTCAACCTTGAGCAGATTAAATCATTGCTGATGATTAGTGGAATACCCGTCCCACGGTCGATCTTGTTCTCCAGTTTGATGACGTTTTCTGCTGACATGACTGCTCTGAACTGAATTTCTTCATGGGTCAACACGGACGAGCGGCTTAAGAGGGTTGGTGGTACTCGTGCAAAAGTGGCAAATTATATTATAATCGGTGTGGCAAGCAAAGCTGAAACGAGATGGAAAACAAATCCATTTCGTCGTGCCGATCAAATGTACACTTACCAAGATTTCCAACCCCAGTGTCCTGAGTGCAGACAAACATACAGACACTTGCTCCATTATGTAGAGATAAATAACGGTGGCAAATAGAACACTTACCGAGTCGCACGAGTCCGGGTCGCCACCATTCTGCAAATATTCCTCCACCACCTCCACCTTCCCGCGAGCGGCGGCTTTTAGGAACTCGGCGACACTCACCGGGTTCTCCTGGTGTCAAAGGGAGGGGTTGCAGTGAGCCGGAGCCCATCCCGGCAGACACAGGGCGTGCGGCAGGGATATACCCACGATGGGACGCCAGTTCATCACCAGGCACTGCGGGCAATTTAGTCTGCGAGCCAATTCACCTATGCAGCAGCATGTTTTTTTGACTGTGGGAGGAAACCGAAGTGCCCGGCGAAAACCCACGCGGACACGGGGAGAGAACATGCAAACTCCACACAGAAAGGCACCCGAGTCGAGATTCTAACCTGGGCGCTTCTTGCTGAGGCGACAGCGCTACCCACTGGGCCACCGTGCCGCCCGCTTGGTGAACTCATGCTCGGCAAAACCACTCAAGAGGTCCGCACGGATAGGCTGAGATAGATCCTCTTGCTGTACTGCCACCTCCTGGCCACTTTGCGATGCTTGGGAGTTTCATCAACCTGCGCGATCAATTGGCCCTCGCCTGCAAAGCGCTGGTCAGTAGTTGACAGCCTAGCAATGGATTTTGAATCTATCTGTGTGGAGCTGTGGTACCCCAATACAAGTCTGTTTGTTTGTTGGATTCTTCAACACGGCACACATTGACATTCACTATCAGTATCCACTTAATCCTCTCGAGGGTCTTTCGAGGGTCTGGGTGAGCCAGCAGGCACAGAGTGCAAGGCAGGGGATAGGACGCGGGTCCGTTTCAAATGCCACACGCTCATTTATGGAACTGGCCCAATGTTTTAATATAGGGCACTGCTTAAACAGACTATTCCAATTCGATAATATATAACACCTATCTATCTGTAAGGCTGGTTAAATGGCATTGTTGCTCCAAGACATTGCTCTTTGTCCAGCGGGGAAAGCTTGGCTGAGTCTCAATATTATTTTTCCACCAGGTTCCAAACATGGGGCATTTGACTGTCGCGATAAGGAGTGTCTGACACGTAGGAGGAAACTGGAGCATCGAGGGGAAAACCAACACACATGATAAGATTGCACTTGACATTGCTATCGCCCAGCCACTTTGCAGACAACATCTGTGCAGCGCTTTGTGACCCTTGGGTGTATATCGCTCAATAAATGCATTTATTATTATTATCTCTTCGTTTCACGATTTGGAGACTGCTGTTGGAGCAAACAATCTACATTGCGCCGATGTGCAGTTATCATTCTATAAGCAGTAAAAACGATTATACTCTACATCAGGATGCACGATTTAAGCAGATTGTAAATTCCCAAATATTGGTCCCAGATAAAAGACAGACAGTTTATTTGATAAGGCAAATTATCCTTTAGGACATCCTGAAGAGGGCCAGCCCACGATAACCTCAAGCTGGCTTTGCATCACAGTGACTTAAAAACAAACCGTTACTTAATATTTCACTCGGCGAGAATCATTTTTGTTTAGACGCTGCTTTAATGATTAAGAATCACAAATACGTACATTTTTGGGAGCCAAGGGTTGCTTTAACATTCGATAAAATCAACACGTGATTGTTGCTATTGTTTTATTCAAGATACTTAAAGCGTGTGCACAACACTCTGATCAGGCACAGCTGTTCTTTGGATAGCAGAGCAAAGATGAAATCGAACAAGAAAAAGTTAACGATTGCATAATGAGTAAACATATCCCACTTCGCCCACCACCATTGACCGGTGTGGTGAAGTATGGCAAAACAAAACCCAACGACCGACACGGCGTGTGGTGAGACTTTCATCCAGAACGGAATTGGCAAACGCATGTCTGGATGTAGGTTTGCACGGCTCAATGCCTGATGATGATGATGACTGCTTCGAAAAGCTGCTCTCTCGGGACAGCCGCGTCGATGCAAACTCGGAGATTAGTCACAGGTGCAACAGGATGGGGTTAATGTGATTACGGGGTGTCAGCAGGACAATGGAACCCTTTCAAGTGGACCCCGACGGTCGTCCATTAATCCTGGAATGCAGTAACTCTGTGGAGGTGACTCAACACACACACAGTGCCTACATGTAAATAGGAGTCACACACACGACACACGCACGCTGCGCCTGAGGATGCCTCTCACGTGTGAGGAGGCGAAACGTCGCGCGGTGGAGAGAGGAAGCAATCGACGCTGCTGTCCCGACACAGCAGCTTTCCGAAGCAATCATCAAAGGCGATGTCCATTTTTTTTAATTTACTTTAATCTCAAGTCGACGCCTTATTATTTTGCCCGCCAACATTAGTCCGCAGTTCTGCTCATACATTGCACGCGCCGGCGAAAACGCTCTCTTGCGGTCGCGTCCAAAGTTCGTGAGCGTCTTTGCCATCGCGCCCGTGTCAATCACACAACAACTCTCGCGAAACGCTGCCGTGCGCGCTTCAAGCGTCGCACAACGTACCGTGTCTCCCTCATCGTTCAGAGTCATTGCCTCCCCCCGTGTGCGGCGAGGCCGCACGGCGCCTCCGTCGGTCCTGCGCGCCGCTCGAAGCCACCACGAGCGAGCCGCTGCAACGATCCCGACGCCTTTCCGATTTGCGCAAGCTCCGTGAGCCGTGCGCAAGCAACGCAGCCCCGCGACCACCCGTTGGGTTTAATATAGGAGAGAGGACGAGTGGGCTCACAGGCACGGGCGAGTGGTCCATTAAAAGGGGGGGGGGCTCCGTCAACAACCGCCTGGATCAGATTCGTGAGCCGTAGGACCTCCCCATTCCCACACCCTAAATCCATCATGTGTCCCCCTGCCCCAGCCGGTACGGGCGGCGCGGTGGCGCAGCGAGTGGCGGCGCTCCTTCACAGCAAGAGCACTCGGGTTCTTAGTGGTTTTTTGTTATTGCACACGTAGATTTTATTTCATCTAAGCTGGAAGGAACCGTGAGCTATTGAGCTGTTTTTAACAGTTGTCCAGCTGGGAGGCGCTCTCATGTGCCGCCCTTCTTTGTGGAGTTTGCACGTTCTTCCTGTGCCGCGTGAGTTTCCTCCGGGTAACTCCGCTGTCCTCTCACAGCCCAAAGACATGCTGCCTAGGTTCGCTGTCCCGACGAACTTGTCCCCGGTGCCCTGCGATTTTGTAATCTGCTTACACCTCCCCGCTAGACAACCGTTAATAAAAGCTATACAGGGCCCCGGTTGCTTCCAAGCCCGACTTAAAACTGTCTGACCGCATCGCTCCACCAATTCCCACATCGGCTCATCATCTGTCAGTAACCCATTCAATTCGCAACGAAACAGCGAGAGAGACAATAAAAGGAAACCACAGGCGATTTGGAATTCCAACGTTCACATTGTTAACGTGATTGTTTGCCGTGACCATCTATATTTCACCGACTCACCCATGGAAAACTAAATTACAACTGCACGCGGACTTTCTAACCCATGCCAACTCCCAACGCGCTGCATGAGCGCATGTTATAAATAGAAATGTGCAGCCCAATTGTAAATCCACCGCTGTACAGAGGGCTCCCGAAGCCGTGCTGGTCACTGGGGATACTGACATGCTGGTCAGTGGTGGCTCAGATCTCACACCACTGATGTTGGCGATGATCAAGAATCGAACTAAAATCGCAGGGTTCGTATCGCGGCATGCACACCGTGCCCACACTCTCCCTCCATTCCTTCTATGCCCCTCATTTGATCACGTGACCCGTGTTACACGATGTTCTGCACACGTATATAAAACGGACTCATTTGGAGCGGCGCTCGTTATGTAAAACCGCTAATTATGGCGGCATATTCCGGGATTTACGGCAGCACATCGAAGGTAGGGGCCCCATGGAGGCGCGGTGAGAAGCGCTGTCGCCTCTTATAGCAAGAAGACCCCTGGTTCGGTTCCAGACTCGGGTGCCTTTCTATGTGGAGTCTGCGTGTTCTCTCTCCCCGGGTCCGCGTGGATTTTCGTCGAGTACTCCGTTTTCCTTCCACCGTCCAGACACGCTGCAGCCTGGGTTAATTGGCCTGCTGAGCAAATTTCCCCCCAAAAAAGTGCCCTACGATGTACAGGCGCAACATGCTCGGTATAGATCCGGCTTGCGTCCCTGTATCTGCCGGTATAGACTGTGCCTCCTCCGACCCTGCACAGGATTGAGCGGGTACTGAAACAATTTCATCCTACGCGAAAGAACAAAGTTAAAAAGATAGTTTTGGTCCACAGCAAGTACGACCCTCCTGAAAAACAACCTTGATACATTCGCTGCCTTAAAATAACCGACAGCAGCCGTCTGGAAATAATGTTTAATGGGAATTCTGTATGAACATGATAACCCAATATCTGGGGATAGAATCTCGGTGCCCCAATCAAGTTCATTTTTCAGACGAAGCCAACTGTCAACACCTGCAGGAGTGATCGCAAGCTCACGTATCGCGTATCATCGCAGGGCCGTTGTCACAAGCACGGGCTTGACTGTGGACAAGTGTGATGTGTAAAGAGAGCGAGTGTGAGATTAAAGAGAGCTGTACGTAGCGAGCGATGGGCATAGGCAGAGCGAATGACAGTCGTGTTGTGATGGTAGCCAGAAAACCCCGCCTAAGGGGTTGAGCAGAGACGACTGGAAGGTTCGAGACTGGAAGGTTCGAGACTGGAAGGTTCGAAACTGGAAGGTTCGAGACTGGAAGGTTCGAGAAGTCTAGCAGACAGGCGGACGGAGCAGATAGAGATGGCGAGGGGAGTGCTCGTGAGGGCAGCGGCAATGCTGCAAGTCGAGTAGGAAACATTGCAATGGAGATTAAAAACAAAGACCCCAGTCAACCCACACGAGGAGAAGGCGTTGGATTAGTGGAAGACTCCCATACGTATGCAGCGTAAAGAAGAAACCATTCGACCGCAAGCAAGACCGTTTTGACCGCAGCGCCGAGAGAGTGACTGCGCCACGTGGTGACCGCGCCACGTGGTGACCACACCTGGGCACGTGGACCCCCGCGTAGCGCAGCTCAAGCGCATGCGACCTCGTCTGAGACTCAGCCTGGCCGGCTCGGCTTAAGGATGGGTTGGAGAACCAAAGCAGATGACCCGGCTCATCAGCTCGAGGCCAGCACGACCCGGCTCATCAGCTCGAGGCCAGCACAACCCGGCTCATCAGCTCGAGAGCAGCGCGACCCGCCGTCAGCATGAGAGCCGGTGCGACACGTCTTGCGGTGCGGCACATGACTCGGCTCGGCTCAGGCGAGCTGCCGCGTCGCCACATCGTCACCAGGATCAACTCTGTTCGTCATCACATCGTCAACAGGGCGAGCACTGTTCGCCACCGCGGCCACGTTTACATCAGTTGGACTGTTCGAGTGTACGCACTCGCACGGACTGGACTGATAAGTACTGTCCGGAGTTAGCCGCACAGAAACATATGTTGCTACAGGACTCTTCTGCAAGCCCGCATACGCCTGGATGAATGGTGCATTTGAAGGGTGTACTGAGAGTGGGTTTATTAATAGCTTGTGGAAAAACGCTAACCGCGCTAGGCTCATGTGCGGATGCGCTATTGTGAGTCAAATGATTGTGTGATTGTAAGCGCTAGGCACCCACAAACGGGGATTGTGAGAGACTTGGTGGTTGCAATTTTGTCGTTGCTATACAGAGGGGGGGGGGGTAGACGAGTCGTAAATAAATACGAGGTTTGTTCTCCTGACCCAGGCCTGCAGTGGAAGTTTTTACGAGTGTCTGACTCCGTCTCATTAACCCATGCCGTGCCAAGCCCTTCAGTGCTCCCTTTCCCGATTTGGGAGGATTCCGAGTCGCGGAAGCTCTGGAATTCGCTACTTCCCGAGTCGAGGGTGGTCCGTCCCTTGTGACTCTCGTCTATCGCGTATCACCGCAGGCTCACGAATCGCCTATCATAGCAGGCTCACGAATCGCCTATCATCGCAGGCTCGAGTATCGCGTATCAGTCAGCCGCTGAGTTTTTTTTGATTAAGGTTGGAAGAAAACGTTGAGCTATGTCGCTCTTTTTCACAGTTGTCCAGCTGGGAGCGGTAAACAAGTTACATTTCAGGGCACCCAGGGCAATTTATTCGGGACAATGAACCTAGGCAGTATGTATTTGCACTGTGGGAGGTAACCGGAGCACCCGCCAAAACACCCACGGGGAAGGAACACGCAAAGTCCATACAGAAAGGTAGCCGAGCAGGGGACTCAAACCTAGGTTATCTTGTTGTAAGGCGGCAGTGCTACTCACCATGCCACCGCCCCATATCATCGCAGGACGACATTCAACTAGAAACGCAAGGAGCAAGTATTAAATTATACATTTTCGCCAATTACTGAGCCGCTACACTTCTGAAATCAGTTGAGGCATGCGAGAGATCTACTTATGTCAAGAGTATCTCGAGATGGATGAACATTTCAACAACATTCTTAGAAGTTCAAAGAGCAGATGTTTGCGGAAGACCATTGTCACCAACGCCCTGTAGGATCTGGTACCTCGACGCAGAAGAATGCTCGCGAACGTGTGTGTATACATCACGTGCACTGCACTTGTGTCAGTCCCCTGCTTGGATGAGTGCCTCTCCGTACTGCGTGAATCTTGAGGGCTATTGGGCCATACCTCAACCATGATGGTCAATGTGAGTTGGTGGCATTTGAGCACTGAAGGTATGTTTTCTAGTGGCCTCTGCTGTCGACAATAAAGATGGAGAGGCCCGCACATTGCTACGGCAACTTTGTATTTGTTATGGATGGTGGTCAAACAGCAAAGCATTAGCCAGGTTCAGCCTGCTTAGCTTGCGAGATATGACGAGAGTAGGTGACTTCCGGATGGAATTTTTTTTTACTAAAACTAGATTGTGAACGGTTAAAAAAAATCACTACTAAAAATAATTGCTTGCAAATTGCTCATTTATGATTGCAATTAGTAGCATTGCCCCAATTGCAAAAAGCTTGATCGGCTCCTCCTAAAAGTATAGCCTTAAGATTCAGTTTTCTTCCTTGTATACAAGCACAGTGATAATACATACGTGTGTAAAAAGTGGTCCTACACAAACATGCATACATACACAGGCTACTATGCAACGTACTGTGTAGGTGAAATATGACACGGGCAAGCACTTGCCACAATTACAATTTATACCGGGAGCCTTTACCAAAATTGAAATACGTTTGCACATTCGGTACACCCAGAGACGCCATGAAACGCAAGGCGATGTAAGCGTGTACGCTGCACTGTGAACACGTTTCACACTGCCTTCACATTCGCATGGCGAGCTACAGTGTGCTTGTGTGTGGGAGGAGTGATTATTGGTAAAGTATAGGCTTACGAGTCAAATATAGTCCTTCTCTTGACATCCATCAACCGTAGGGCACCTCCAACCGTGATTTACATGGTGCAGCACTTGCGTGTGAATTGAGAAGATAAGCACAGCGTCTCGCAAGAACTGCGCAATATTAAACAGGAACTGCTGTCTCACGAGCATCGTTGCTCTTGTCGACAGGTGCGTGGGAGGATGTGAAGCCTTTGGCACACATAAGCTGCGGCTGATGAAAGGGCCTTCTTTATCACTGTTTGCGAGTGGCATTTGCTCGATTTATATTGCTTTACCAAAATAGTCTGGCTCAGGGATAAATAATATTCTCGACAAAGTCATCATATTCGAAAGAGCAAATTTTCTCATGCTGGGTGGAGCGGTGGGTGTAGTGATTCTAACAGTGTGCTGTTACTCTGGCCACCCGAAGTTAACTTCTGGCCACGTCCAACATCAGTGGCGAGTGAAAATCTGGCCAGGCCCTAGCATCCCACCCTGTTCATCAGTCTACACTGACCAGTACGGTGAAGTATGATGAAACAAGCCAAATGACCGACAGCATGCAGGGGCCTTCATCCTGCAGAAAATCATTTTAATCTCTTATGGCCCTGTGGTGTAGAGACTACAAGGATTGTGTAATGCTGTCAACTATACTGTGCCCCCACGAATCAATTTTATGCTCAGTGACATGAGCATTTTTAGCTTTAATGAGTTTTGACAGCGAATGCTTCTTATGGTCGTGAGAGTCTGTTAAAAGGGTCTGATAGCCTACTCTGTGACAGATATGGATGTCAAAAGGCACATGGTGTGCTGTCCCATGGTGGGATTTATGTGTCCAGCTCAGCGTATCCATAGCAAGATGCGTGGCCTCCCATTGCGGACAGGGAGAGGTCGGGAAAAAAAAAATTGAAAACGGCGAATGAGAGGGCCTCGAAACAACAGTCGTGAGAGAAATTGGGTTGAATGGCAGAGTTGTTACAGCGCACGTCGCACTGAAACTGACGACCTGAGTTTCATTCCCCGATCACGCCAGCCAGCAGTGGCGAATGAGATCTGAGACTGTCATGGGAGATCGCTTCAACAACCCTCACTCGCCGTCGTGGTGAAGTATGGTCAAACATTCACCAGGAGCGAGAGGTGTGGGGTAGTCTTCATCTGGTAGAGGATTGGCAAAGGACTTACACGCACCCATAAAAATAGATGCACTCACGAATTAGATTGTATGTGCAGTTGTAACTGAGTATAGATATTAGCTGCATAACATTATAGTCTCTTTTCAGGGGGCTCCTGCATTGGGATGTTTAGTCAATTCCATTCTTGCCCGTTTGGCATGTGGGAGGAAACCCAAGCACTCTTGGTAAGCTACATACACGTGGAGATTAGACAGCTCCGCACAGACACATTAAACCCATCGCTGTACTGCCATTCTCTAAATCCGATATTCTGAGCCGGTAGGTCACGACCCATCAGTGGAGCACAAGAGCCCGCGAGTGGTCCGTGAAGATCAGATCCAAGTGTGCCTCGAGGTCCAAAAGGTTGATAACCCCTGTTCCAACCATGTCGCAGCCCCTACGTTTACAACATTTTGCAAAGCTCTGACGGCCGATCATCCAAAAAAAAACTAAACCAGATTCAATTTCCCTTATCTTCACGAGATACGACGAGACCAACCCATTGGGGGTTTCATTTGTACGCTCAGCTGCCACCTCATCAGCGTTTCGTTCTTCATCAAAATCTGCTGACTCTGGGGCTCTCCCAAAAACGCCCCCATCACGTGCAAGGGCGGGCAGAGCAGAGCGCGCAACGATCGTGGCAGCATTAGGGTGCAAGTGCGTTTGTGGCTCGACGATGATGGGATGCGATGCGATGGTGGAACGCTTGAAGATTTCGTTGTGCGCCGCAATGTATAATTCGAACGAGGGATAAGTCGAACCGCAGCGGTTGTGTGTATATGTGTTTACAAACACTGTTAATCTGCCAGCGTGGAGTCTCGTGTTGCGAGGGGCGAGGGTCGTTGTAAGGCGAGCTCCTGCATTCCCCGCGTGCAAACGTGACTTGCGCCAAGGATATTATCGCCCAGAGAGAGAGAGCACTTGCAACCATATGCGATGGGGGCCGAGACTTAATTTAAACGGCGCACTTTTGCCGGATGGAAAACTAAAAAGTACCTTGGGCACAAGCTCATGTGTAGCAGTGAAGGCGCAGCCCTGCAATTTCTGTGCTCCGGTGATTGACCATACTTTGCCACGCTGGTCAAGCGTGAGAGCGGGATGGTGAATGGGTGGTAAGGTGGCGTGGTGGGGGAAAGGGGGATGGATGGATATCACTCTGTCGCTGACGTTAGCCGGAGCTGAAACTCTAAATCGCGTCTATGCAGCAGTGCACAAACGACTGCAGCACAGCAGTGCACAAACGACTGCAGCACAGCAGTGCACAAACGACTGCAGCACAGCCTGCACAACCACGTGGGTGAAGATCTGTGTGTCCCACCGAGCCCGGTCTCCAACGCACAGCGCTCGTTGTCGATCCCTGGACGCGCTGGCGCCTCTCCTCACCATCGGCGCCGGGGACGAGGACGGGAAGCGTCTCGGTTCGCGGCAGCTTCATGAACGAAAGCTCGACAAACGCTCCGCGCTGCGCGCCTTAACGCGAACTCTCTCCAGCAAACGCCAGCAGCTCGGCGCCGAGGCGTCCCCACGGCCCGCGGTTCTCCCTCTACATCGTGAGCGTGCCGGGCTCCTCCATTCGCCAACTCAATGCTGGTCGCGCTTTATATAGACCTCTCTCCCCTGGTGCGCACGTGAACTTCCAACACGCACCGTGCAGTCCCATTCATCGTCCATCCGCACCACGTCTTTCTCTGCTGAACTTTCTATGACCCCCCCCAACTCTCCACTATGACCCAGCGACAGCACCCCGTGCCAAATTATCCCGGCCAATCACATCGCATCTCTCTCTCTCTCCCCCGGCTCAAAGCCTGGGCGCGTGTGCCAAGGTGCACCCAGCCTGGCATCGCGCGGAACCCGACACCGCCCAACCATGCACGACCCCCTCCCCATCTCACACCGTGACATCGCGACCCCCTCCCCACGGCCCGATCGCTCGGTGTGGGTGCCCGGGTGCACCTAGCCTGGCACCGCGGCGGAGCTCGACACCACAGTTGTACAAGCACGTATCTATCTCTCTGTCTGCTCAGCGCACAAAGGTGCCGCACTGGCTCGCAGTACGTGGCCCATCCGTTACCTAATTGTCATTCTTGCTTTTTTTATCTTGACTACGAAACAGTAATCTCTTATGCAACTTGAAACAACTCCGGTTGTGAACGTCGTAAACTAAGTGCCAAAAATAAGCAGACCCTGTATGATTTGCAGTCGCACTTACGTCGAGGGATGGGACCTCTTCAACACGGCTTATAGGACGCTCTCGAAAGTGAGACGGACGCCAAACGCGTGCTCCATTTCAAGTCAAACAAAAACCGCCATTCGTCACTAAGTGACGGTGACGACCAGTGCCAGGCCAAGTGCACTTTGAGGCCACGCAAAGTGTTGAAGGTTCGCTGACGGGTCATGTGACAGATCCAGGTTGCCTAACTCAGATGACTGGCAGATACACACTATCTATGCTCCCTACTCTGTTGTAATTTAGCCACCCGGCGCTCCGCTCGTTGTGAGCGTTGCTCCTGTGCCCTCCGCTAAGTTGGAGGGCGACTTTCTCCAACTGCGTCGCGGCGTCCTTCACATCCTTCCTCCATAGAGGTCGATCTTGACACCGCTGGTACCAGCCTTCAGCAAGTCCACCAACATCATACAGACCTGGTCACACGCGCACACACCTCTCTGATTCTAAGACGTTTTCGTAAAAAAAAAGAATAAGTGAAAAGAACTTAAAAGCAAGGGCACACGGTGGCTCAGTGGGTAGCGCTGTCGCCTCCTCACAGCAAGAAGGTTCCGAGTTCGAATCTCGGCTCGGGTGCTTTTCTGTGTGGAGTTTGCATGTTCTCTCCCCGTGTCCGCGTGGGTTTTCGCCGGGCACTCCGGTTTCCTCCCACAGTCCAAAAAACATGCTGCTGCATAGGTTAATTGGCTTGCAGCCTAAATTTGCACTCAGTGCCCGATGATGGACTGGCGTCCCATCGTGGGTATATCCCTGCCTTTCGCCCTGTGTCTGCCGGGATAGGCTCCGGCTCACCGCGACCCTGTACAGGACTAAGCGGTTTCTGACAATGAGTTGAGATCTTAAAAGCATGTTTCAATCCACCCACCGCGATTCGCCTCTGCATAGTGCATACGTGGAATACATGTGAAGCCCGTAAATCACATGCATGCAGCGGATGCTTGCGTTATGGTGCACGGTGGGGATTACGACTTGAATGTCCACCGGAACGCACGGGGTGATTTACCGAGATCCACGTGTCTCATAGGCTCTCGACCCCTTGGCTCTCGCTAGTTCCAAGTTCCAAAAACAACCTCAAAAAAAAATTAATTCTCGTGAAGAGGCTTCAGGGCCGCGCGGTGGCCCAGTGGTTAGCGCTGTCGCCTCACAGCAAGAAGGTCCCGGGTTCGAATCTCTCGGCTCGGGTGCTTTTCTGTGTGGAGTTTGCATGCTCTCCCCGTGTCCGCGTGGGTTTTCGCCGGGTACTCCGGTTTCCTCCCACAATCCAAAAAAGCATGCTGCTACATAGGTTGATTGGCTCGCAGGCTAAATTGCCCCGCGGTGCCCGGCGATGGACTGGCGTCCCATCGTCGGTATATCCTTGCCTTGCGCCCTGTGTCTGCCGGGATAGGCTCCGGCTTCACCGTGACCCTGTATAGGACTAAGCGGTTTCAGACAATGAGATGAGATGGGAAAAGAGGCTCCAGTTTTTCAGATGTTCGCGTTACGAGTACGCTTTACGTGCAGTGACAAATTGATCCTAATATTGAGGCTCAAGATTGTGCGGCTAAAGCATGATGTGTAAACTTACCTATTCAGACGTCGTAATGATGTAGGTTTTCACGGCTCGATGCATGATTGCTTCGAAAAGCTGCTAACGTGTGAGGGCGAAACGTCGCGAGGAGTGGAGAGAGGGGGAGCGATCGACGCGGCTGTCCCGAGAGAGCAGCTTTTCGAAGCAATCATTATTCAGACCTCACCTATTTTTCAACAATTGGTCCATATGCACAGTGCATTGTCCATACGTTGATCCATCTCATAACTTGTTACTGTGCAGTGATCAGACACGTTCATCATTATTATCGATAGGCTGGAGCCTATCCCGGCAGACAAAGGGCGCAAGCGGGGCTATAACTAGGATGTACCGCTAGCACATGCCAGTAGCCCTCACGGCGAATCACCCGACAATGCAGCCGATCAGTGAGTGCTTGGATTAGTGACGACAAACCACGCGGACACGGGGAGAGCATGCAACAAGCACACAGGGAAAGACACCTGAGCAGGGAATCGAACCCAGAAGGACCTGCTTGCTGATGCAGGTTCGGGAGGATGCTGTTCACGACTGTTCGAGGCTGCTAGGCTAAGTGTTGGACAGCAGAGGGCAGTATAGAAGTATGTATACAGTAAGAGTACTGTCGGCTTGTTAAATAAGCTTACACGGGACACCGCCTCCACCAACATTCACTGGATCTGTCCCGGGTTTTCCATAATTGTCCGTCTTATTGAGAGGCAGCGCCAATTAACAACGGCGCCAATTAACGTGGGGTCCGTTGGTCGAAAGGAAGGGTTCCAGAGCCACGTGTGAACGTTGACCCAACGTTGCTTGCTCAGCGCGCTGGCGCGGTGAAGTATGGTCGGCACCAAGGTGTGTGTGTGTAAGTGTGTGGTGTGTGTTGTGTTTCCAGTTGCCCCGCTGAATGCCAACGTTCTCTCGTTTAAGCTCATTCACCCCAAGGATCTGCGCTCCTCCCACAAACCACGTCCTTCCTCGTTACCCCGTGACGGTTTCCCGTGGCAACGGCCGTACAACAACAATAGCAACAACCGGCCTTTATCCACTGCTACACTCTAACCAACAGTCGTCGTAAGGCTTTCCGTCTCGCACAGCGACACGGTTCGATCTGCAAGAGTTTGCAAGAACGAGATTTAAACCTGGATCCGCCGCGGTGACAATCGTCAAGTGGCGGACCAATCATCATAATCAGTGACAGCTGCAGTACAAAGTGCTGTAGCTACAGCAGCCTTGCTCTCAGCTGCAGTAGCGGCATCAGTCAGGTGTAGATCGTATCCGCAGCACAGGCGGCAGCGGTGAGTCGGTTGGTTTTTCATCTGACTGTTTTTTTTTTTAAACAGTCGTCCAGCGGGGAGGCGCAAGCAAGTTACAACATCTCGGGACACCGGGGGAGCAATTAGGTCAGGACAATCAACGTGTGCTTGGACGGACGATAGACGCTAGAGAAGCGCGCTGTTGAGTCTGGAACACAGGGATGAATGCCCAAGATCTCCTCGGCACTCGCAGTCACCAATGGTGAGTCGGGCGACTGGACCCACCCCCTTCTCCGAACACTCATCTCATTATCTGAAACCGCTTAATCCTATATAGGGTCACGGTGAGCCGGAGCCTATCCCGGAAACACAGGGCGTAAGGCAGGAATGCACCCGACGAC
>JAZEWT010000006.1:25439858-25451413 GCA_036362905.1 Mordacia mordax | reverse complement strand
GGGTATATCCCTGCCTTGCGCCCTGTGTCTGCCGGGATAGGCTCCGGCTCACCGCGACCCTGTACAGGACTAAGCGGTTTCTGACAATGAGATGAGACATTGATTTGTTTGTGGAGTCTTTTCAGTCTCGTGTGCCAACGTTCTTTTTGCTCCGATTCATATTTCGCCTCATTGCTCTACTTTACTGGCTTTACTTTTGTTACTTTGATGACCTAGGTCACGTGCAAATGAAACTCAACCTCGTCCCATTAAATAAAGTTGATACTTGACCAGTTCGTTGGGTTCATAGCGCTGCGATAACCACGTAAGCACACACACACAAAAACGTATAAAGTATATATTATATTGCAACACTTAGTATCTATAATTAAAAGTAAACGTTCTCCCGCCACAGGTACAAAGAGCGTTTGCTGGCAAGGCACATCAGGCAGGACAAGAAGCGCCAACTCGCGGGGTCCTACGACTGCCGACAGTGGCGTTTCCTCCGTCCCAACCTGGACACGCACTGGCAGGGCCTTCCTCCACTCGCGACGATCGCCCGTCTCGTCGCGTACAACGCCGCGAGCGACCGCGAGGCCCGTCGGGGCGACGAGAGCACGGGCCAGATGCACGGATGCCCTCGAGACGCGGCCGCCGCTCAAGAATCAAAGGAATGCCTTCAGCCGTCTGAAAGAATCAATGATTCTGACAAGCGGAGGTCAGCGGACAGAAAGGAGCGTTTGAGGTTACCGGTCATCTCTGACTCTGTGTCGGTGGATGACTTCCTGGTTCACGTTGGGAGTCCACAAGCCGAACCGGTGATATTCAATGCCAATAAGACGGGGCGAGGAGGTGGGGGAAAGAAGTCCTGTGGCTTTGTGAGTCAGCAGCGATACCTGTCTCGGCTCACTCCGCTACAGCAAGCACGCCGGGCGCTTGTGGAGGAGGCAGAGAGCCGCTTGTGCCAGCACCCGCTCGCCCTCTACCCACACCTGGAGGAAAGCCTTGATCCAGAGGTGCCGTGATAACGAGCGCGCACCGCTCGTCTCACCGTCAAAACCCTGAATTACATCCAGTAAAATCTGTATGTGGAGCATTCTGTCGAGCTGGGCGTTTTTCTGTTTGCTTGCATCTCTGACATTCACAACACCGAGCAGCGTACGCACCGCAGCATTCACCCATCTGCGGATTCCTGAAGCCCCGAAACACTGGGAGACTTCGGGAAGCGTTGCCAGCAATTGTCAGCGCCGTTACATTTACTAATGAGCAACTATGACAACAGCCAACATTGTTAACAGAGAATGTTTAAGTGTGTTATGAACGAGACTTGGTTTCCACGGCACACAACCTCGGTTGGTCATGTCATCTTTGTGATATAATATTTAAGTTACCATCCCAATTATTTACGGCAGAAAGCAGCGATAACATTCGCTGGGCAGGTGAATTTCGCTCGATCTAAAATGGTAAGAGAGCTACTATGGCTGGTGATGACGCCTGACTATGATTGCCATGATCGATCTACTGCTGGCTTAAGGTCACCCCATGCTGCCACCACCATGGTTGTGCAATGTAAGAAATCCGCCTGGCATCCATCTCCACGCCTCAATGCATAACGGCCTGAATTGCTGAGCATTGTGGCAATGTGTGGGTGCAGCGTTTTGTGACCCTCGGGTGAAAGGCGCTCCATAAATGCAATAATTTTGATTATTAACGTGTGGGTATTTTTGTGTCCGTGCAGCTGTTTGAAGAGGTGGTGGACTTGCTGGACCCAGAGATGCGACTGTATGAGGCATCTGTGCAGGAGGATGTGGAGCCAGCCGCTGTTGGGCAAGAGGATGAGGAAGAGGAGGATAATGCAGACGGAAAGGAGGCCCAACCTAAACCGTATCCACTGGAGGATCGGCCAACCACCATGTCATCCACGTGAGAGTACAAACTCATTGTTTTTTATGACGCATGACTGTGAATGCTCATTTACTCAACTCATTGTCAGAAACCGCTTAGTCCTGTACAGGGTCGTGGTGAGCCGGAGCCTATCCCGGCAGACACAGGGTGCAAGGCAGAGAAATATCCACGATGGGACGCCAGTCCATCACCAATTTAGTCTGCAAGCCAATTAACCAATGCGGCAGCGTGTTTTTTGGACTGGGAGGAAACCATAGTGCCCGCGAAAACCCACGCGGACATGGAAGAACATGCAAACTCAACACAGAAAGGCACCCGAGCCGAGATTCGAACCCGGGACCTTCTTGCTGTGAGGCGACAGCGCTACTCATTGGGCCACCGTGCCGCCCTGCTCGTTCACTGACAATTTGTCACCCAAATTCCACCATGAATGGTGGAATTTTAAACGGGATAAAAAGTGTTTACACCCACATATGGTGCTAAACTATACTACAACTTGGGTTTATTGAGCATTAAAATGGAATTACATCGCAAGGCGCTGTTCATCAAAAGTTGTAATATTACATTTTTAGAGAGAGGTCGCTAGATCATTTGCAGAGGAAAGCAAAGGTTTTGAGTCTGGACTTGAACAGGCAGAGGGTAGAAGCAAGTCCATGTAGGGTTGTGACTCTGGTGAGTGAAATCTTGACAATTGTCTGGGACTGGATCAGGAGCCAGTGGAGAAATAGATTTATTTTTGGTGCTGTAGCAGTCGTGATGGACTGGCGTCCCATCGTGGATGTTTCCCTGCCTTGCGCCCTGTGTCTGCTAGGATAGGTTCCGGCTCACCGCGACCCTGTACAGGACTAAGCGGTTTCTGACGATGAGATGAGATGTAGCGGTCAGCGTTCTCTGGGTGCTGTTGTCAGTCGAGAGGGCAGGCACCAGAACCCGTACCGCTGGCTTCCCAAGGTGGACAACAGCAGCAAGGAGACGCAGCGAGGCCGGCGGAAACTTCCGAGTGGACTCTCGCAAGACGAGGACCTCAAGCGAGTCACCCGCGACTTCTGCAACTGGGTCGCCTCACTGGTGAGGGCCTGCCATCCCGTTCCATTCGTGTAGACTTCACCGAATGAAATAAAAGGGGAATATTCATTAACGCGGGCGGCACGGTGGCCCAGTGGGTAGCGCTGTCGCCTTCTCACAGCAAGAAGGACCCGGGTTCGAATCTCGGCTCGGGTGCCTTTCTGTGTGGAGTTTGCGAGTTTCTCTCCCCGTGTCCCTGTGGGTTTTCGCCGGGCACTCCGGTTTCCTTCCACAGTCCAAAAAACATGCTGCTGCATAGGTTAATTGGCTTGCAGACTAAATTGCCCGCTGTACCCGATGATGGACTGGCGTCCCATTGTGGGCATATCCCTGCCTTGCGCCCTGTATCTGCCGGGATAGGCTCCGGCTCACCGCGGCCCTGTACAGGACTAAGCAGTTTCTGACAATGACATGAGATTAATTAACGCAAGGCTGTGGCAAAAATAAGCAACGATTCATTTCAAAGAGGGAATAATAATACACTTATGGTGGCTCAGAATAGCAATATTCACGGCAACAGTTGAAACACACGAGCCTCCCAACAAGGCATATGTTTTGACAACAGTGAGGCAATCTCAATAATCATCATCCTCACACGATTTCCACACCACCGTAGGTTTAAGTAGAGCGAGAAGCACATCAATAAAAGGGGAGAATCTGATCGATATTTACGTACAGCTGGATTTCTAACCAACGTAACGATCAACACATTTGCACCAGCTGCATTTCAGGTGCATTAGTATGCAAAACAGCTTTTGCAAGGCTCAGCTAGAAAGAGGGTGACACAGGGATGTTAAAAACCAGCGTTGTGCTGACACGCACATAATAATAATAATTGCATTTATAGAGCGCTTCTCACCCGCGGGTCACAAAGCGGCGCACACAGCTGCGGAGAGAACGGCGCGCCAACAACAACATGATTGGCACGATCGAGAAGCGAGACGGACCCCAATACTTCATGGGGCAAATTGTGCACTGTGAAAAGTCGCTCGCATTATCACACTCCCGACGCTCGGAAGCCTGACGATGCCTCGAACGTGGGGAGGCGAAACGTCGTGAAGGAGAGCGAAGGAACGGCGGGACAAACGCGTGGAGGTCGAGTCGCCCGTGCGCTCGTGTGCGCAACTGCCCTAGAAACCCGGCCACCTAAGTTCGCTTCTCGCCTGTGGCCAATATCAATGGCGAATAACTTCGCCAGTCCAGGGACTTCCTTAAGGTCGACGCCACCTTAAAGGAGTGCCCTGGGTGGTGTGCAGACATCAACAGTAGGGAGACAAAGGTGGCCGGGCACGGTGCTGGCTACCGACCCACCTTGTGTGACATATTGGCCTTAGTAGGTGCTCGCTAATAGCCGTCACTCGAACACTCAGCCGAGGCCAGAGGGCGGGATGGATGTTTTCTCCGCGCGCGAGAGTTTGAAATCCATCACCGAGACGCCGGTGCGTTTCTGCCGAGGTCAGGGCGGGGAGAGCGACACCATCGAAGAGTCGACGCTGATGAGCCTCTTCGCAAGCGGCTACGAGTCCAAGCCCCCGCTCACCGTGCCCATCCACGTGGTGGAGCTCACCAACGTGCCTCCGGAGCTGCGCGTGGCGGCCGGAGCCGCGCCGGGCAGCGCCGCCTCCGACGGCGCCGGCCGCGCCTTCGCCGGCGGCGAGACCAGCGCGGCACCGCGGGTACGCAATGAACCCCCCCCGGCCCCCACCCCCCCCGGCTCGCACGTCCGTGCCATAGCGGTAGCGCGGCGGCGAGGTCAACGTTTTGTTTTTAATTCCTGCTGCTGGGCGGCACGATGGCCCAGTGGTTAGCGCTGTCGCCTCACAGCAAGAAGGTCCCGGGTTCGAATCTCTCGGCTCGGGTGCCTTTCTGTGTGGAGTTTGCATGCTCTCCCCGTGTCCGCGTGGGTTTTCGCCGGGCACTCCGGTTTCCTCCCACAGTCCAAAAGCATGCTGCTGCATCGGTTAATTGGCTCGCAGGCTAAATTGCCCCGCAGTGCCCGGCGATGGACTGGCGTCCCATCGCCGGTATATCCTTGCCTTGCGCCCCGTGTCTGCCGGGATAGGCTCCGGCTCACCGTGACCCTGTATAGGACTAAGCGGTTTCAGACAATGAGATGAGATTCCTACTGCTATTTAAACCACTACTGTCGGCTTGTGCCTTCGCGGTCCCCCCCACTTTTCCCCACTCGTTGCCATCCAGGGCCATCATCTCCATATCGAATCTGCAGTCCGCCGTGAGCAATAACTCACTCTGCCCCGGCACCGTTCGCACACCGTTCAGATCTTGCTTTGCGTGTTGTTCTGCAGCGATGTGTGTATTTAACAAACCCCCCTCCCCCCCCCTCCAAAAAAAATGTGTTATCGTTGCTGATTTTCCGTTCTAATGTCGTTGTTATTGACGCGCCGATCTCTCCGCAGCTCTGTGCAGCGCTTTGTGACCCTCGGGTGAAAAGCGCTATAAAAATGCAATAATTATTATCCTGGCTCGCCACTTCACACCACCCTCTTTCTGGACGAGTGTTCTCATTATTCAAGCCTGATTCTTCCACCTTAATCACCATTCTTCCGACATATTCGCCACTGTTCTTGTGATATGTCCAAGCCATTATCAGTGTTGACAACGTGTGTATTATAAACACTGATAATTTTGCATTTAAAGTTTTTAGTTGAAAGTCAGATCATATTTTACACGTTGTTGTGCAACGACGTGTATAT
The DNA here is from genome assembly GCA_036362905.1 of Mordacia mordax. NCBI lineage: Eukaryota > Metazoa > Chordata > Hyperoartia > Petromyzontiformes > Petromyzontidae > Mordacia > Mordacia mordax. The sequence goes on along the minus strand of JAZEWT010000006.1, from coordinate 25,445,750 downwards.
TTAAAAACAAAAAACCTCAAAAAAACGTTATTGTTGCTGATTTTCTGTTCTTATGTCGTTGTTGCTGATGCGCCATTCTCTCCGCAGCTCTGTGCAGCGCTTTGTGACCCTCGGGTGAAAAGCGCTCTATAAATGCAATTATTATTATAATTATCAGTCGACTCTCCTTCCACTTGTCTGATATGGGATGCTTATACAAGATTAGAAGTCACAATTCAAAAATATGCTCTTTGCTACTGTGGTTATTGTATCGTGGCTAAGTATTTATATGCCCCTAGGCCGTTCAACATATAAGGAAATGTATTTCTAGACGTTTTGATCGATGTATTGTGATAAAATTCTGCACCGTTATTCGCCGAGTACATCATTAGGTGCCGATATGCATTTTTAAAATTTAATGTCACACTTCTTCACATTCCAACAAATCTTTGACAAGTGTATTTTTAACATTGTCCACTTGTGATGACAAAACAAAAACTGCTTCTTGCCAACACTAGTATGCCTCCATGGTACTTGATTATAAACCATGACAAGACTAAACCTGCCAGCCATACTTTAGGTACATGTCAATTTACCATTAGCAGTTGATTATGTACCAATAATCACAACATATTGATCAATAACAATGCCTTTCAAAAGATGAGAAGCAACTTTTTGGCAATGGTCCTAGTTCATAGCACATGATGAGCTATGATGGAAGGGTCATCGCACAAAACATTGCCCATATTGCATCATACCCATCTGATTCAAATGTTTTTGTGCTTGTGCATCACTGCTAATGCGAGACGACCAAATGATTTATGTACCGTTGTGTGTGGCCTGGACTGGAACGGCAGTCACAAAGATGGAAGACGTGCTATGGAGCCTGGTATCTGCCACCTGCCACTTGGAGAAAGAAACCTTACAACGAGCCTCTGGAGGATCCGAATGTTGTCCAGGAGAGAGAGGCTTCTGAAGCCAAGAAGAAAGCTACTGCCATTGTAAGACTTTGCAACACCGAGATATTTTATTGAGTCTTTTTGCAAACGGAGAAGGGTGGCCAGAATCGCAATGCGTGGGCTCTCCTATCAAATTTTAATCACCAATATACTAACATTATCATTAAATAAGACAACAAATGTCCCAACTTGATTTGTGAACTTGTTTTATGAAAATACCTGTCATTTTTCAAGCCAGTGTCGGTTAATACCTTCTGATTTCCTTTAATATACACCATACATTCTAAGATTAAATTTTAACTTTTAAAGTGAATGTTTATATTGACAAACAAGCTTGTGTTAGGGGTAAAAATTATTGGGCGCGCACTCGTCACTGCACAACAGTAATCACATGCAAATTTAGAGCTCCATCACTTCCTGGAGATATTTGAAGGCACAAGTTTACACGAGCACACGCGCCACCGCTGAAAGAGAACAGACTTTAGTACCGTGAAAAGCTGCCGCTTACAACTCACCCTCCTTGATTTACAGGACGCACAACTGCTGCACCTGCATGGGGCTCTGGCTTTCCGCAAGTTTGTTGATGAAAAGGGAGCTCGTCGACCACAGGTAAGACAATTTTTATCAAGTTTTTTTTGTTCTTGTTTTAAATGATGGATTTAAGTGTTCTGTGCATATATCGCATCGCTCTTTGGCAACCCACTGCCAGATGAAGGCCTCCCAACAGCTTTCCTATCATGGGGTTTGTTTGATCATACTTCACCACGCTGATTGATACAGGTTGGAGATGATTGGGCCCAGGCCGTGTAAACATACCGCTTGCCAGCACATGTTAGCCGTGTCTGAAATCGAACGCATGGAACAAACTGTGCAGTGTGTTAACCACTGCACCACCACTCCACCTTCGCCATGTTTATTATTGTTAATGATTATTTAGCAGACGCCCTTATCCAGTGCGACTTACATCGTTAGAGGTGTGAGGAAATCACAGAGAGACGAGGGGAAGGCAGCCATGCATTCAGCAGGCGCCAACAGTTGCCATATACTGCGTATCCCGGCCGACAGAGGGCGCAAGGCGGGGGAATACCCAGGATGTGACGCCAGCACATCACAGGGCACACTTTTTCGGGCAATTTACTCAGCAGGCAAATTAACCTCGGCAGGAACGTGTCTTTGGCTGTTGGGAGGAAACCGGAGTACTTGGCGAAAAGCCACGTGGACATGGGGAGAGAACACAATAATTCCACACAGAAAGGCACCCGAGCCAGCACTAATACCTACATCTACATTAGACTTGCACCTTTTAAAAAAAATATTTTGCTTCCGATTAACTTCACCTGTCTGTAGATGTATCTGTTTATCTGTAAGCGCACGGCAAACTTGGTTTCATTGACTTCTCTCTGGATCAAAGGCAAGGATCAAGACGGTATTTTTGTATTAAATAAGCTGTGATGCGAGGATGAGTTTTCACTAAACTTACAAAATAAACTTTAAAATGTGGCTTTACACTTGAACAAAAATGTCCTTCATTAACAGTAGAATTTAAAATGTTGTTTTGCATTCTCTATTCATATTTAACTAAAAGGTAGTAAATAACCATTTTATTTATACAATAATGCTTTATATATTTAGGCGAGTGTACTAAAAGGTGATACGTAAAACATTTAATCGCCAAAGAAATAGAATATGAAGTAGAATAGGAGTTTAGGTCTGTATAGTTATATCTCTTAAGTGTTATTTATTACTTTTGTACTCCATAGTCTAATTCCCTGGTGATTTTTAATTCTATAGTCGATTAGTACATTCGACAAAATATATCAGGCAATATTTAAACAATATATTGTTTGTGACTTTGTGATTTTAGTTGGAGTTTCAGCTTTGTACAATTGGTGCTGCGAGTTGGTTTAACTGTGCAATGTTGCGCGTTGTGAGTTTGTAACGATGTAGGTTTTCACGGCTCAATGCATGATGATTGCTTCGAAAAGCTGCTCTCAGGACAACCGCGTCGATCGCTCCCTCTCTCCTCTCCTCGCGACGTTTCGCCCTCACACGTTAGAGGCGCCTGAGGATGCCTCGAACGTTAGTTTCAGCAACGTGTGGCATTAGATTGCTTCCAAAAGCTACTCTTTCAGGATAGCCTCGTCGATCGCTCCCTCTCTCCACCCTTCGCGACGTTTCGCCCTCCCACATTGGAGGCATCCTCAGGTGCCCGAGGATACCTCCAAACGTTTCTCCAACGTGTTCGGTGAGAGGAGGCGCGATCGACGCGGCTATCGCTAAAGAGCAGCTTTTGGAAGCAATCTTCATGGATCGAGCCATAAAAACTACATCAGTACAATGTGTGACAGGTACTTGGTGAAGTCTGGTGATTGTCGCCATTCAGTATTCTGGAATACTTGTAAATATAACATCTATAAACCACACGATCCAAGTACTGTCGACATAATTATCAGTAATACCTATTTTACGTGCGCATTAAATTAGAATTCTGTATTCCACATGGACAAGAGATTCACATCCCGGTAATGTGTAGTTTTTCTTTCTTCAGAACACAGAAAATACAATATTTAAACCTTTTCGCAGATAAGAGCGGTCAGTCCAGAACAAGGTTTCTGCGCAAATCATTGCAGAGCCCGAGCTCACTCTGCATTTTGTGGTTCCAGTTCCTGGAGCAGGTATCCACGGAGCTCTCGGAGGAGGGTGGGATCGAGCAGACCTCTGCTGGCAATGCCAGGAAGTACCAGACTGTGGAAAAGGGGCGCCAGTCATCCGTATCCACCGCTGCGGACTCCATCCTCAATTAAACACAAGTGGCACTTGCCAATAACCAACAGATTTGCAACGTCACTTCACACCGTGATTTTGATTAACACTGCAATAATGAATGTGCTGCACTGTAATTGCTTTTACATGGTTATTTTGTAACGGGGTGGGGTGGTGGTGCAGCAGTTTGTGCTCAGTACTTTAAACACAGTGGCCCAAGTTTGATTCATATGATGAACATCAGAGGTGAGATATACGAAGTGGGCCTGAGTCCTCCCTCCCTCATGACCAACTTCCACAGACCAGGGTAAAGTATGGTCAAACGATCTTCCCTAATCCACACACACTGGGGCGGGTTTCATCCATCTACGAATTAACAAAAGGTCTAAGAATTTATCTTATGTATAAACAGTTAACATAACACTAAGCATAACAGTGATTCTGTACCTGGAAAATGTCATAACCTGCAATTACTTGACGTTGATGTTTACATAAATGCCACCTTTGCACAATCAGAAATAAGTCTGTTCTGTATCACATATTGCTGGTGGAAAAACCCACTGCACAAAGACCTCAATCATTTCTCAACAAACATTTATTATGCAATAAAGCAACAAACAATAGTTAGTGTAGAAAATCAACCTGAGATAAAAAAAATGCTGACCAAATATATGCAAGCCAAACACAATGAGATGTATTGGAGTGATATAAACACAGCCTGCAGATTGTAACAATGTATCACGTTTCAAATATAGATCGGGTTTGTCACAACTGTGGGACATGCGCCAAGAAGCTTCATTACTGTAAAATTCAATTTGTCTCTTCTGTAATGGTTTTGCAAACACCAAGGGCCAAAGTACATTACAACTTTAAGCTCCCAGTATATAAATAAAATACCTTTCTCTTTGCATAATGAAGACATGTTTTGAAGTCACGATACGATTTTTCTAAAATTACCCTGAATTAAGAATTTCACTTTTTTCCATGACTGCAATAGTTTTCAAATATTTTCCAGTTAAAAATAAAATATAAACTCTGCAAATATATTCATGGCACCAAATACCTGTGCAACAGGAAATATACATGATATATGTAACACCGAGTGATTACATATTGAGATACTGTTAATTTGAAGTATACAAAAATACCACCAATAATTTTTAAATGTATACTATCCAAGCATACACATATGTACTCCAATTTTATTTATATAATACGCTATATTATCTTCCGTTAAAACCATTGCATAATCTTAGTTCCCTTTTTTGAAATGCTAATATTAACGGTAAAAGTACCGCCACTGATTCAATCGGTAAACAGTTACAATTTCTTGTGCTCTCAGTTCAATTCCCCTAAGGTGCCTCGAATGTAAGCTGGGCAACAGCCTTGGCATCGAAGGACAGGATGTGGATCAAGGATTGATGCGCGGATATTCAAAACGACAAACTGTCCACAACACGTGAGCAAACTTGCACCGTGCAATATTTGGTCCAGAAAAGACTCGCTCCAGCCACACTTCTTGTGTACGATTCAAGTAGAGTACTGGTCTGTGTCATTCAGAGTTTATTCTTCCTGGTCCCTCACGTACACCAAATGTAGCTACACTTACACAAATATATGGGTTCTGTTTTGGGCAACAATGGATGAAAGGCAAGTCATGCAAGATCCAGTTAGGCAACAAGCTCACACAAAACGCACAGAAACATGGCACGCCTTTTTTTTTTGGCAGCAGCACCGCAAGCAATAGCATCACATCACCACGACCGAACGCTGCTTGAAATACAGCGAAACACACTCGAACATTGCGAACGCGATCTCAGCAGAAAAGGTTCACACTTCCCCGGCTGGTGAGGAGGACGCCACCATCCCCGTGGGCACCAGGTGTACGGCGTCGCCCGTGCCCAGGAGAGAGGCTCATGTCAGAGTCTCCCCTTTGGTCACCTGCACGAACGAGCCGGGTTCAATCGCGTGAGTTCCAACGGATGGCAAGATCGCAACAGAACTCAAATCAGATGATCCCGCATCACGGTGGGCGAGAGGATCACGGGGGGAAGTCCGCAGGCGAAAATACTCACGCGCGCTTCGATGTACTCGATCCTGCGCTCCAGGGCGGTAAGCTTCTCGTTGAGAGTTGCCAGCCGTGCACGGCATGACATGTCTGGAGGCACAACAGACATCCCACCCGACATGA
>JAZEWT010000006.1:25425459-25438298 GCA_036362905.1 Mordacia mordax | reverse complement strand
CCGATCTCTCCTCCTCCACCACCACCACCCCCTGCCACCGATCTCTCCTCCTCCTCCACCACCCCCTGCCACCGATCTCTCCTCCGCCACCGCCACACAACGACCACCTTCCTGAAGCTCCTCCGCCAATCACCACGCGAGGCGCCGGCACGTGTGGTCCGATGCCCCCATGGCAGGGCCACTGCCACCAGGTGGCAGCACAGGACAAGTCAATCAAAGAAGACGCCCACACTCACTCAAGATTGAGAAGATCAGCGATGATGATGATTATTAAAGTCTCATCTCATGTCATTGTCAGAAACCGCCCAGTCCTATACAGGGTCGCGGTGAGCCGAAGCCTATCCGCGGCAGACACAGGGCTCAAGGCAGGGATACAGTTTCCATGGGACGCCAGTCCATCACCGGGCACTGCGGGCAATTTAGTCTGCGAGCCAATTAACCCATACAGCAGCACCCCAAGGCATAACTATTATGTTTTTTGCCTTGTTTCAAAAAATGTATCGAAGGCTCCTCCTGCAAGACGCCTATAGTCTCAGTGGCGCATTATGGTTAAATAAACATAATTACTGTGCTGATGTAGGTTTTCACGGCTCGATATTATAATAATAACATCTCATCTCTCATCTCATCTCATTGTCTGAAACCGCTTAGTCCTATACAGGGTCACGGTGAGCCGGAGCCTATCCCGGCAGACACAGGGCGCAAGGCAGGGATACACCCACGATGGGACGCCAGTCCATCGCCGATAATAATAACATCTGCATTTCTAAAGCGCCTTTCACCCGAAGGGCACAAATCGTTGCACAGAGCTATAGAGAGAACGTGATGATTGCTTCCAAAAGCTGCTCTTTCGGGATAGCCGTGTCGAGCGCTCCTCCTCTTTGCGAAAGAGCAGCTTGTGGGAGCAATCATCAAACATAATTTCTGTTTTCGAGCTGATACGGAGAGACTGAAGGTATCTCAATACCTTTAAAAGGCACAGGCGGAACCCTGCTTCTCACGTCATCGCTGGCAGAAGGGCCTCCACGAGAGGACGCGCTGTCGTGCGTCGTTTGATTAAATTTTGTCTATTCTTCCACAACGGTCACAAATCTTGGAAGAGGTGAGAGTGACCGCATTTTTTATCACCACATGGGACCTGTCTGTTGATTAACTGGTGTGCAGCATCCATTCATATTCCTGGCTGGACAGAGGCGCGCCGATATAAAAAAAAAAATAATACTCGCACCTTTGTTATTACTGCCACGCCAGGAGAACTAACCGGTGACCGCTGGACTTAATAAAGTCAAGTGTGCTGACCATTACACCATGACAGCAGCCTCATATAACTGCAGCACAGTGGTATTATCTTACAGAGACCGTCCTCAAACACGAGCTGATGCGGCACCACCGCCTTGTCAGAATTCCAAATTGGAAAAAAAAATAAATTCTTCATCTCGTCACACGACACCAACAAAACAACTGCAGTGCATTTGGGAAACGAGGAGCTGTTGCGAAGCGGTGAAGCAGAGTCATTAATAACTGGGGACTGGACGTGGAGATTTCACAGGACATGAACTGGTGACGCAAGATGACGTGGCAGTCAGACAGGAGTGGAAATGAATATACCGTACCAAGCAGTGCAATGACATCATCTCTTTGGCGACGCGGTGGCGCAGTGAGTAGCGATATCGCCTCACAGCAAGAAGTACTCTGGTTAGATTCTCGGCTCGGGGGTGCCTTTATGTGTTGAGTTTGCGTGTTCTCCCCGTGTCCGCGTCGGTTTTCGCTGGGTATTCCGGTTTCCTCCCGTCGTCCAAAGACACGCTGCTGCCTAGGTGAATTGGCCTGCTGAGTAAATTGCTCCCAGTGCCCTGCGATGTACTGGCGTCACATCCTGGGTGTAGCCCCCCCCGCCTTGCACACTCTGTCTATTGTCTGTCTATTGGCATCGCCCCCCACGACCCTGTACAGGATTTAGCGGGTATTAATAATCATGATGATGATATTATCATCTCTCGAGTCTTGTGCTCCATTTGGAACTACAATACAACCTTTTGGTACACGGAAGTACATCTTCCTTTGTCGATTCGTACCATGCACAATGCTGAAATGACAGGAATCGCATGTAAAAATTACAATAGCCTCCCCATCGTTCATGGAATATGCTTGTACCAGTGGTCTTCACACTTGTTTAGACGGGGGCCCACTTTCACCGATAAGAAATCAGTGTGAGAGCCGCCACACCGCCTGCAAGACAAGCATCATTATTTATCTACTGCCACCCAATGGTGTAGCTATGTTTCTTTTACGCTTCGTCAAATTGACAGCATTTGAGACGGATCATGATGGGGGTGTTTTCACATTTGTGTTTTGTCAGGGGTCGCAGGTCTGGGGCCGCACTTGAGTCCGCCAATGTCTCGCGGGCCTCGCATTGAAGAACAATCGCTCACACGATCGTGAAGAGCATGTTTTTTTACATTGTAGTTGCTCATCTTACAAAAGTACCGTTCATACATACAATGAAGTGCGTACACGAATTTAAGACATACAAACATGTACGGCCAATTTACGAATACGCTGCTGAATCAGGGCTCCTCCATTCATTATTGGCCGTTGCGGTTGTCCGACCATACTTCCCCACACCGGTCAATGTGGGTTGATGAAGGCGTGGAGTGTAGATGCAGCCTAGCACAGGCAAAAATCAGAGGCGACCCCAATGCTCCCTGCTACCTACGACTTAGCCTCAAACTACAAATATAAAACCAGCATAAGGCGCATTTACAATGAAGCGTGATGATGTGAAATAAATCCATGACTAAAATTTCAACTGCGTATGTGAACATCACCCAGTGATACAGAATTCCACGTGAGTCCTATGTCGTTATAATATTTTTTTGTTTAAATGTGCAGTATTAGTCATACGTACAAATACTCATCTCATCTCATTGTCAGAAACCGCTTAATCATGTACAGGGTCGCGGTGAGCAGGGCGCAAGGCCGACACAGGGCGCAAAGCAGGGATATACCCACGATAGGACGCCAGTCCATCACCAGTCACTGAGGGCAATTTAGTCTGCGAGCCAATTAACCTATGCAGCAGCATGTTTTTTGGGCTGTGGGAGGAAACCGGAGTGCCCGGCGAAAACCCACGCGGACACGGGGAGAACATGCAAACTCCACACAGAAAGGCACCCGAGCCGAGATTCGAACCCGGGACCTCCTTGCTGTGAGGAGGCGACAGCGCCACCCACTGGGCCACCGTGTCGCCCACGTACACATACTATGCAGGTTTTTGCACCAGACAATCGCTCTGATGAAATGTGCAACTTAGAACAATTTCAGAAAATAATTTCATAGATATGATTCTGGGAAACGCAGCTTGGCAGGCTGATACAGTAGGAATAAAGAGATGTAATTTTTTTTTCAGACCTAGAGGTTGTGGAGGTGAGCGACAATTCCACATGCACTGTATCATTTCATGACTGTCAGAGTTGTGACAAGTCTGCATTAATGTGCACACGCAATTTCTCACCTTATTTTTTTTTGAATTTGTTCTGGCGTGTTTGTAGATATGTTGCGACCGATTCGAGCAGTGTGTGCTCCAACCAGCAGGCTCTCGTAATGCGTCCTCTTATAAACAATGAGTCCTCGTGCAAGGCACACATCGGCGTGTGAAAATTGCCTCTGAAACTTAATGCTCATAAATCTGGTCGGTCAGTATCAGTAACCGTTCAATTCGCGGGGGAGCCGGAGCCTATCCCGGCAGACAGAAGGCAAAAGCGGGGCTATACTCAGGATGTGACACCAATTCACTCAGCAGGCCAATGAACTTAGACAGCAGCGTGTCTTTGGACGGTGGGAGGAAACCGACGTACCCGGCGAAAACTCCATGCGAACGCGGCCAGAACACGTGAATTCCACACAGAGAGAAAGGCACCCGAGCCGGGAATCGAACCCGAGCATTCTAACTGTGACGCGACAGCGCTACTCACTGCGCCACCGCGCCACCATCTCATTAATATCTCATCTCATTATCTGAAACCGCTTAATCCTATATAGGGTCACGGTGAGCCGGAGCCTATCCCAGAAACACAGGGCGCAAGGCAGGGATACACCCGACGACGGGACGCCAGTCCATCGCCGGGCATTGCGGGACAATTTTAGTTTGCGAGCCAATCAACCTATCCAGGAGCATGCTTTTGGACTGTGGGAGGAAACCGGAGTACCCGGCGAAAACCCACGTGGACACGGGGAGAGCATGCAAACTCCACACAGAAAGGCACCCGAGCCGAGAGATTCGAACCCGGGACCTTGTTGCTGTGAGGCGTCAGCGCTAACCACTGGGCCACCGTGCCGCCCACCTTTCCAAATTATACATTTAAATCATCTCGATATGCATTTGTGCAGAGTTTAGAGATGTGGTCACATTAAGAATGTTTAGGAATCCAAACAGTATTGGACCATATAAAGAGTTTGTAAATTAACGGAGCAGCACATGGTAGGACCCAGGGGGAGCCATTTATTTATCGAAGCATATGTGCGATAAGTAGATGCCGAATAAATATATACAATCTGCACTCATAATTTGCACAAGATCTCTATTCCAGCCAAGACACCACGCTGGTGGTCTCACAGACCCAGATGGTGAGACTGCAATTAACACGATAATACAAAATAACGTAATAATAGTCGCCAGCTAAATGACAGCCTATTAGCCAGAAACAAAAATATATATATACACACTCGAGCAATAATCTGTCTCGAGTGCCTTGTGTGTGTAGATCCGCATTTCGCATCGTACGCACAAAGGAGTACTTGCTGGCGCGGTGGCCCAGTGGGTAGCGCAGTCGCCTCCTCACAGCAAGAAGTTCCTCCGGTTCGAATCTCGACTCGGGTGCCTTTCTGTGTGAAGTTTGCGAGTTCTCTCCCGGTGTCCACGTGGGTTTTCTCCGAGCGCTCCGGTTTCCTCCCACAGTCCAAAAAACACGCTGCTGCATAGGTTAATTGGCTTGCAGACTAAATTGCCCGCAGTGCCCGGTGATGGACTGGCGTCCCATCGTGGGTATATCCCTGCCTTACGCCCTGTGTCTGTCTGGATAGGCTCCGGCTCACCGCGACCCTGTACAGGACTAAGGTGTTTCTGACAATGAGATGAGATGAAGGAGTACTGCTGGCACGTGTCCTTGTGCGCACACAAGCATGTGTGTGCACTGGAGATACTCCAGGTGTAGACACTGACGCCAAGACCTACACAGGTACATAAACTACTGTTATTCACCGTGCCTGGCAAGCACGGCCGGGACCCGGTCAGTTGGTAAGACATTGAGTCTGAGCACGGGTAAGAATGGGGTTTGGGTTGGTGGCTCGCCAGATCGCGCGTGGATTGGCCCAGAAGGACATTGTTAAGCAGCCAGTATCATATTATTATTTTACGAAGCTCAGCACATCAGGTTGGCCGGATGTGTTTTAAACTGTGCATTGGTGGCAAGAATCCAAGGCACTTCCAACAGTATTTATTTATTTGCGTCAAGCGGCGGTATGCATAAATATTCTGCTTTTTATTTAAGGGCTGAAAGGCATTCAAACCAAACTACGTTGAGTAAAGCGCAACACAAAGTTGGAGCGTGGCCCAGCATTGCATAGATGTTTTGCAAGGGACCTATAAAATATCCATTATGAAGCTGCGGTGCGTTTCTTACAAACATCCCTAAATAAACAGAAAAAGCCAGTGACTTTTCAGTTTTTATCATTTTCTTTCACAAAGATCTCTTTTTTAAAAGCATTCTTATTGATAACGGACCAGAGCTATGCAGTTGCCTGATCAATATCACTCGCAACAATGAGAGTTGATTATTGTTAATACTGTATCACTGATGTAGGTTTGGGAGTGACTGCCGTCTAATCTAAATATGCCGAAAAAGGCACATATATATATAGAAAACAAAGTACAGTCACACATAGTTCACTCAGTCACAATCACTCAGTCGCAGAATGCCTGAAGATGTCCCCAATGTGGGAAGCGAAACGTCGCGAAGGAGAGAGGGGGAGCGTTCGACACGGCTATCCCGAAGAACAGCTTTGGCAAGCAACCATCAATGCTATATGATAATTTACATCAATTTGACAACCTAATTGTGGATGAAGGCATTCCCATGCTATGTCGGTCATGAGAGGTGTCTGACCGTACAGTAATAGGGTGAATATAAATATTCCTTATTTTAACGAACCTCAAGTTAAAAAAAATCACTCATCTGGCAGCTTTTGGGGAGTCCTTTTCAACGTGTATAGTTCTGTAAAGTAACATTCAAAAGGATATACCGATTTTACAATTATATTCCTCTGCCAGATTATTTACTGTCACTGGCCTCCGGAAAGTACAACATTCTGTACAGCGGAACAAATCATTTTGCAAATTAAATTTTCAACGTAGTTGAATTGATTTTCACGGATGCCTGCGCCTACTTGGCAGACAACGTGAGCGGTAATTTTTACTAATTTTATTTCGTAAACGCCACCCCCCCCCCAACAAAATTCATGGCCACTTCCTTACAACTTCTTAGAAATGCCATAGTAATGCCATACTGCTGGTTGGTCTGCAGTATCACCGCTCACCAGAACTACTGTACTCCTTAAGCCATAGCCGTAGTGGGGGGGCGGCGGTGCGAGACTTTAAATCGACAAATGAGCCACTCATATGGGATGAGACAGGATTATAAAGTACGTCCTCAAGGTGATGACTTTGACACTATAAAATCGTGCAACATTATCATCGGCGGCTCAACCAATGCTCGGATATGAGCGGGTGCAGACATTTCTTATTCTTTCTGTTAAACTATTATCAACCAGCAGCGCTTTGCCAAAAATACAAATGCTTCATGGCGAAGTGAGGCAATTTTTGAAAGTGTACATTTGGCAAGATTCTCCTTTCTCATCTGGATGAGTCATTGTGCATCCTGGCTTGCAGCTGTTCTGGCCCTGGGCAGGGTCATGTCCTCCGTGGCCTGCACATAAGGCGCGCAGACGGACGGTCTTCATGTACAACTTAATAAAAAATAATAATATTTGCATTTGTAAAAGCGCCTTCACAATGTGCGCTGCATGCGAGATTGCTCAAGTGTATTTAGAAACTGTGGAAGACACGTATCCGGTATTGTGTAGCCTCCGGGGATAATTTAACCCTGCTCATCTTGTCATAGGTTATTGAGGCGTTTTTCATTATAATGCCATATGCTCATTTCTTTAGATGAAACCCACTCGTCTTCATTAAGCAGGGGAACGCCTTTGAGCTACGCGCAAGTCTCATGAAAGGCCAAACTGTGCTCTCTTTAATGGGAACGGGAAAGATTGAATAATTGCACGCGAATTTCCATACCAATGTTGCCAAATTTTTCGGTACTTAATAGCCTGCTCTTGACTGTTCCAGGCTGCCGTGTCAGACAGGCATGGCCAGTGTCTGAAGGCTCTAATGGGTAACATTTAAGCACCACGAAGTTGGCCCAATGCTTTATATTATTATTTTCTTAAAGCATTCCACATATGATTTATACAGCAGCCCCACATTAGTCGGCCTTTTTTTCGTCTCAAGTAACCGGGCCCTATTCATATTTGTCTTCAGTTCAAGAAGAAAATATTTGTTTTCGTCACCTCGCATGAGCGAGCTGCCCTCCGAGGCCCCCTCCCAGGTCCTGATAATGTGACACTGCTGGAGAATGCCAAACTTTCAACACCTTGCCTCAAGACACGGATAAAACCCGAATCATTTTGACCCAACGCATTTTGCGCCCGCATTATTAAATCTGTAAATAAATGTTACGGCTCGGTGGTTTAACGTCCTGCTAACTACCTTTTAGGGTGAAGAGACATAAATACGGAGGCATGGCGAGGATAACGCAGGGAGGTAGGGGGAAGGCAGCCATGCAACCAGCTGGCGTCAACATTTCCAGACACTGCGACCTCTATGTTATGAGCTAATTAATTAATAAGTCTATGTTTTTACTGTCGGAAGAAATCGGAGTATCCGGAGGAAACCCACGCAGAACAGCGAGAGAATGCGCAAACCTCACACTGAAAGGCGTCCAAACTCACAATTGAACCGGGCCTCGAGCCAGGGCCTTCTTTTTGCGATGCTCGCGGATCGGATGCCACCACTCACCACGCTGGCGCATCGTGCACATTCAGAGTAACTGTGAATTAAAAGCACGTATACGTGAGTCACTATCGAAATGTGATAAGAGTGGTGGCACAGTGGTGATTGCACTGAGTTTTGGAATCTGCCCACTTGAGTCTGATTCCCGACCAGAGTGAAATTCGTGACGATCTGAATCTGAACTGGCAGTGAATGCAACCTTCAGACCAACGTGGTCTGACCAGTGCAGTGAAATATGATCGCACGGCCCCCATGACTGACATGATGTGAGGAGGCCTTCATCTAGCAGTGGATTGGCAAAGTGCTGTAAAGTATTTACACATAATTGAGAAGGTGCATTATTATTATTGGAATCCAATATAAATCATAATATATTCAAAGAATTTACATAAGCAGGTAGTGAATTCGAATGCTTCTGCATTGTCCTCATGCATATGAACATACTCAAAGTGCATGTGTACTGTAAATAGATTGGCATGTGACTAAATTAATGAAAATTTACAATATGTTCACAACTATGGGGCATGGGGACACTAGAGCAACTTCATCTGACATCATCTCAGTCAGAAACCGCTAAGTCCTGTACAGGGTCGCGGTGAGCCGGAGCCTATCCCAGCAGACACAGGGCGCAAGGCAGGGATGTACTCACGATGGGACGCCAGTCCATCACCGGGCACTGCGGGAAATTTAGTCTGCAAGCCAATTAACCTATTGCAGCAGCATGTTTTTTCGAACTGTGGAAGGAAACCGGAATGCCCGGCGAAAACCCACGCAGACACGGGGAGAACATGCAAATTCCACACAGAAATGCACCAAAGCAACTTCAGTTGACAAGAATTGGAGTCTCCTCTTGGGCCTAGTTCAGCTGCGAAGATTGAGTTTGACTATAGGACTCGGTTGCTTACGGACAAATAATCAGAAAAATGCCAAATTTCAACAGATCTCATAAGCCGAGCAGTGCTCAGCCTGATTTTGGCTTGAACGGAAGACTGCCTGGGACAACTTTGCGTTGTACGCTTGAGGTTAGGGATTTTGAAGTGGCTAGGGGAGGCAGCTGATCGATGGATTGCATCCATCTGTACGGAGATATGAATTGTACTCCCTCTTATGCATGGGATTTGTGTTTTTTTTATATACTTGGGTTTTCTCGCAAGTGAAGTTGCTCATCAACGAAGTTGTACAACTGTCTCAACGCAGGACCCTTTGTAAATACAGTCGAGGGACTCAGTGAGGATTTCCTGGGTAAATAATAATTGCATTTGTTTATGTAAGCACTACAGCAGTAGGATGTAGCATATCGCCATCTCTATTTACACGATCTGCAGATTTCGGGAACATTACAGAGGCTGTTGAGTAAAAAACAACAAACACAACCTCTCAGAGGTCATGGGGTGGAGCAAAGAATGGATATCAGATTAAAGAAATCTGTTACTGGCTTTGGTGGGAGGGGGGTGGGTAAGGGAGTGTTGGTAAAAGCATCCCTTTAAATACTTCCTCCGCATACATTCCGCCATCGGCCAATATTAACAAACCCTTCGGGGCAGCAAAATAAACACAACAATGCTATGGCCCTGGCGATAAAAGGGGGCTATTATTTTATAACAAAACAAAAAACCCAAGTCCCACTTCCCGCTTGAAATATCCTCCTTTCAAGAACAGCATGAGCGCGCCCAGCCGGCCACTGGAGATGGCCGGCTGGGCGATCAAACCAGCCGGAGAGACACGTGCGTCGCCGGTGTTTTAGATCAGAAACGAGGCGAATCAACGCTGGGTTTCAGCGTCGTCGATAATCCATCGCGGAGCGGCACGGTGGTGGCCCAGTGGGTAGCGCTGTCGCCTCCTCACAGCAAGGAGGTCCCGGGTTCGAATCTCGGCTCGGGTGCCTTTCTGTGTGGAGTTTGCATGTTCTCCCCGTGTCCGCGTGGGTTTTCGCCGGGCACTCCGGTTTCCTCCCAGTCCAAAAAAACACGCTGCAACATAGGTTAATTGGCTTGCAGACTAAATTGCCCTCAGTGCCCCGTGATGGACTGGCATCCTATCGTGGGTATATCTCTGCCTTGCGCCGTGTCTGCCGGGATAGGCTCCAGCTCACCGCTCTCCTGTACAGGACTAAGCGGTTTCTGACAATGAGATGAGATAATCCATCACCAAAGCTGGAGGATTGCCAGGAACAGCTTCTGTCACGTGTGACGTGCCCACGGAATCTCGCTGGAGAGGAAGCAAGCATCAGCTACGAGAGTCGCTGGCGAGCGTAGACATCAGATAGCGTTATGCGACACCGCCCGGGTGGGGATTCGAACAGTGGAATCGGTGTGAATCCCTCAAGCGTTATGGTCACCCGCCATCGGTGCAGAAAAGTGAGTTTGAAGCAAAAATTCACGCTTTCTTCCAGATCATTTAAAATCCATTTCTCTGGGTCAGGTCACGCAAAAATTGGTGTCGTTTCATCCTCCACCACCCGACGAAACCTGGGCGAGTAACTCGTGAAACTGGTCCGTTTCTGGGTCGAATTAAAGTTCTGCCAGATACTTTGTCCGGTCGGTGAAGCGGTTTAAAAAAATAAAAAGAGATTCAACGTGTCTCATAAAGAAGCAGGCGCGGGCAAAATTGTTATTTATAACATTTTATTAAAAACTATCAATAAATTAGATGTAAGGTCAGTGGCGGCTTGTGCTCAATAGTTTTTGGGTGTTCGGCATTTGACGCAGGATGATGGGGCTGGAGGGGATGGGAGCGCAAATGGGCCTCGAAGATAGACCGATGTTAATTAATACAGGCGAAAGTACCCAGTGAGCTCGCAAACTCTGGATGCGGGATTCTTGCGACGCAACAAACTTGCCGTCCTCTCATCCCCAATCGTCATTAGTCGTAATCACAAACATCACTGCGATCATTATCAACAATATCTTCAATACAATTTCCATCTTCACTAACAATACGGCCAATCATCGTCATCATCAATAACCATCGATTAGCATTACCACGGTTACCATCAAATGCATCTTTACGTTATGCAAATATGTGCAGTGGGTAGGGTTAGAACGGTGGTGGGTGAGAGGTCTCCACCCATTCGCTTGGCTGTTGAGTGTGAAACAAATAATTATGGGTTAACGGGGGGGGGGGGGAGTGAATCTGTGTCTCGGGAGTGAATCTGTGTTGAGCGTTGTTTAATTTAGAAATCAGTTGGCACCGCGAGTACGTGCCTCCCCCTCCGTGCTTACGGTGAGACATGGGTACAGGAGGGTTCTCCGAAGACTGCTATCCCTTTTGAGCAGTCGCCACTGTCTTAGGCACAATCTTATATGACATTTAACTTGCTTTTTTTTTACGATGCATGCGAAATGCTTGGAATGTACATACACAATAAGTATTAACATTAATAAAAGGAAACAATACTGTTAGTGTCAATTCTTAATATTTTTTTGTTTCAATGTTTATATAAAAACCGTACAGCAAAGTGTATCTTTTTCAGGTTTTGTCTATAGACAATGGCATATATTAAACTTTTATCTTCTTCAGAAAGTCCACGGATGGTTTCTTTTCATGAGCAAAGGACAGAATGAGTGTTTACTGGCGAAACAAACGTTACGTTTTTCATCACGTATCTCTCTCTCAAGCTGCCAGACCAGTCTGATGCTGTACAGCACTGCATACATTCTTAATCTGTTGTTGTAATCCTGAAAACGAACACAAAAACAGAAATGGCTTTCGGGCCCTCTGTATTAAAATAATCTATATATTTTTTTATTATTATTATCAATATACATGCTAAAATGCACCTGTAATTACTGTTTAGTACAAAATTACTATTATTACAGTATTATTATCAATATTATTAATATTATAAAATATACATATAACTATTTATACATTTACATGAAAGGCGATTCCTCTGTGTACCGTGTAGACCACATAAAAACAAATCTGCTACCACCAGCTTCAAAATATGCTGTACCAACAGTGTTCAGTAGGTCACACATACGTAACAATTTTCAATGGGAGTGACAATGGGAGAACATTTTCTCGACGTGCGAGAGGGGCAGACGTTGCCCAAAGCCGGTTCTCCGTTCTCTTCACGTCCGTCGCCGTTGTCGCGAGCGTCTGAGGTCCAAATCCACGAACGTCTTTTAAACCCAGGACGGTGGCCTCGGTTTTCGTGCCGTTCCTCGACAACGGTTCATTCAAGTCCATGCCGTGAACGCGTTGAGCAGTAGGAGGCATCTTCGCACATAACTTAAAAGAAGCGGCGCTCGCGCGGTCCTCGTGACGTGATTTTGCTTTGCCGTAAAATAACCTGCCGTTATACCGTCAGCATCTGCAGTAGCAGCAAAAACAAATTATAATTCATAGGCTTAAAGTAAAATACGTGTTATCGTTTAAGCTTCAAGGTAGTATTACTCAGTTACACGAAAGTATGCTGGAAATGAAATCAAATGCGTAGAATTTAGAATATCGTAATCCAAACTTACATGGCACGTGAGAAGCGTGGTTTAAGTTGTCAAATTTGGTCTAGGGCAACCTACTGTCATCGCTTATATGGTACGGTTAAGCAATACAGCAGCTGGACAATTCACCAGGACCAGATCAGGATGGGTGAGACGCAGATGCCTGTGCCGTAGCACACGGGCCGTTGGGCCCCTTGGAAATCTGCCGCACGGGCACCCAGATCGAACAAGGCCACGCGATCAGAACTGGACCTGAGCGGCAGAGT
>JAZEWT010000006.1:25407133-25421410 GCA_036362905.1 Mordacia mordax | reverse complement strand
GATGGCGGCGCGCTCTCGACGGACGGATCGAGCCGTCAGCGGCGCAAGAACTCTGCTCTGTTCGCGAATTAGACGGGGGCGACGAGCCTCCAGCATGGGCCCTCGGCCTTTTGGGACGATGACAAATGTCGTTACGGACGCATATTAGCTGTCCGCGAGAGTTGTACCCGGATACTTCGATTTACTCCCACCGTCCAAAGACGCGACGCTGCTTACTCGGTTAATTGTCCTGTTGAGTAAATCGCATCAAAGTGCCCTACGATGTACTGGCGTTACGTTCTGGGTATAACGCTCTGCGTCTTCCGGAATGGGCTCAGGCCCCCGGTGACCCTGCACAGGATTCAGCGGGTATTGATACCGAACTGAAGCTGCGTTCTGTGTCATTAGAGTCCCGCCGTTAACGCTGCTTCTCAGTGGCCTTGAAGCCATCAACACTCGTGGTGATGACGCCATAAGTTGAATGAAACTATTTGCCGAATCCACACGTGCAAAATAAATAACGAAATAACTATACTCTGCTTTGCACGGCCGAATGAAGAGGGATTTGGTGAGGGTGGTGGGGCAGGTGGAGCATTCTGTCCCATGATTTAGATGCAATAGTACCTTGGAAAGAGCTGAGGGGAAATGCCTCTGAGCAATTCATTTGAAAAATTGGCAAGGCCCTCTAAAAAAATGTCGGTGGCATTGTTGGTGTGAAAGAGGTTTACTGCCCAATCAACTACCTTACGATTTTCATCGGTTGCATCGTTTCGTCTCATAATTTAAGTACTTGTTTATAATGCACACTGCACAGTACAGGTCGTAACATGCAATCCCATTTGAGCGTGTATAATTGGAACATTGTGATGTGTAATAATTATATATAATGTCAAAATATAAATAAAAGTGACGAAACGCTGCAATAATAATTGCACTAAGCTTTGACAAAACCAACAATATCTCTTGGCTAAGGAAGTGCCCATAGACGCACGTTTATTATTACAGCTGCAAGCACCCAGTGAGCTTGCAAACTTTAGATGTGGGATTTCTGCGATACAACAAACATTCGAACTGACCAACGCAACAACAGAACATAAACTCTCATAAATAAGCAATGCTTTGGATTAAGCCTTAAAGGGAGATAAAGGATTCATCTTTTTTCCCCACTTCTAAGGGCAGTATAAGTCACAAACAGCAGAGCTACAAAACCATATTTCCCGACTTGATGTGCATGCCCATGGGATGCACATAAATTCAGTGGCTTCTGAGCACACATTCCACTGTGGGACAACTCGGGCAGATAGCGGAAAGCTGATAGTTTGGGTCAGCGTTTCTCCACCACCAGTCCACATTTCTTTTCCTCGATTGCCATCAGGTGCATGCAGTGTGTAATTGGTTGATTTGCATTTGAAAGGTGAACACAGTCAGAGGGGGTCCCCATCCCCCAGAGTTTGGGAAACACTGGCTTTAGGGCGATGGCGCGCGAAACTTTGTCCTCATTCCGTGCGAGGTTTCCTAAAAATATATATCTCAACGCATTTTTCGCGCAAATCTTGTCACGAGTATCAATTCGAGTCTCCGGCAGGGCAGTGTAGCTCTTGGTGTTAATGAAACGTCCCGTGGAAGGGAAGTTCAAAGAGCTGCCTCTGTACCGCACGGCAGAGGCAGCACTATTGGGCCCACACTGCCACCGAAGAGTAATGCCTGGTGGGCATGATCCCAAATTTAACCGGGCGGCATGGGCACATGTCCGGGGACAGCAACGTTTTAAAAAAAAAAAACAAGCTATTTTCGTTTATTTACCGTTCTAATGTCGTTGTTGTTGCTGACATGCCGTTCTCTCCAGCGCTTTCTGACCCTCAGGTGAAAAGGGCTCTAGAAGTGCTATTATTATTATTATTTTGAGTGGTTTTAAACTCGGTGCGTATATCAAAATCACGCAAAATGTGCCAAACATCGTCATACTTTGGAAACTAGGCACAGTTGAGTATGCCTACATTAAAATGTGAATTCATGTGTGAAGTTATGAACTTTTTTTTTATGCAGAACATTTTATATATGTAACGCTTGGATGGGTGACCACTGTGCATTCCATGTCGAGTAACTGTGGTGCTGTGCTGCATTCCGGACATCAGAGGGCAGCGCAACCTCATCTCATCTCATTATCTGAAACCGCTTAATCCTATATAGGGTCACGGTGAGCCGGAGCCTATCCCGGAAACACAGGGCGTAAGGCAGGAATACACCCGACGACGGGACGCCAGTCCATCGCCGGGCAGCGCAACCATATTGGTTTATTGAGCCTTACCAGGGGGTTCTCAAACTTTCGCATCTCAAGGCCCACTCGTTGGGTCTGGTCTTCACGGACCACCATGTGTTTTTTCGTGACTCACTGATGGGTCGCAACCCACCGGTGAGAACAGCGGTACTATTCAATGCGCGGATGCTGCCACGTCTACGCTGCCTGTCGTTACCAAACCGCGCAGACCGGCGTGAGTCGAACCGACCCGCTGTACCCGCGCGGCACGGGAGAGGAACCTTGATCAGCAGAGACTGAATCGCTCTCTCGGGACAGCCGCGTCGATCGCTCCCCCTCTGCCCATCGCGACGCCTCGCCTCACACGTTCGAGGCATCCTCAGGCGCAGGGGATGGGCAGAGGGGGAGCGATCGACGCGGCTGTCCCGAGAGAGCAGCTGTTCGAAGCAATAATCGCGTGAAAACCTACATCGCGACAGCGACTGAATCGTCGGCACGGCAAACGATTACGACGCACGGGGCAGAACGGCGGAGGCGGAGGGCCGCGGGTTCGGACCGACCGCGGGGACAGCACCGCACCTTCTTGGAGGCGAGGTACTCCATGCCACGCGCCACCTGGTACCCGCAGGAAACGAGGTCCTTGAAGGTGAGCTGCTCGCTCGGGTCGCTGGCTCCGATCGGGTCGAACGAGTACCCGACGCCCGGGGGCCGCCGCGCCCGCAGGTATTCACGAAGGTTCCCCTTGGACGCGTACTCCACGATCACGTACAGGGGCCCTGGGCGCGGGGGCGGCGGCACAGGGCGGCGAGGCACGCGCGTGTCACTCGCGCGCTCTTGAGATTCATCCGTCCATTGCCGTGACACTTGTCCGCGTCAAAGTCGCGGACCCAGACAAGAAGATAAGCGGGCATGTGGCGAACCCGTTGATACATCCGCGAGTTTTAATTTTGCAATCATGATTTTGTTCGAATGTAGGTTTGTTGCCTTGATCAGCGTTGTTCCCTTCTCTCCATCTCTCTCTTTCAGGATATGTCGCCTGCCACGTTAGCTGGAGGCATAGTCACGCATCTGAATAAACATTCAGAACGCGTGATGATGCCCCCTGAAATAAATATTCAGACGCCTCCAACGTGGAAAGGTAGCCGTCCTGAAGGAGAGAGGAGCATTCGGCACGGCTATCCCAAAGGAACAGCTGCGGAGAGCAATTGCCACTTAATCAATCATCGTTACCACTTTTTAATGGCGAAGCAAAAAGTAAAGGCGCAGCCCTGCAATTGCTTGCTCATGCTGCTGCTGGCAGAAGAGCCTCCAGCTCTCGACAGCCCCTTCTAGAGAGTATTTGGTCTACACTTCCAAGCCGAGCAGTTGACTTGGCAGAGACTCGAGAAGCCACACGTTGTTGCCAGACCACACGTGACCTGCCAATTGACTAACTGTGCTGAAGCCACTGATACTTCTGTGTCGATAGGGACTCCAGGCTTTAGGAACCTCTTTGAATCCCCCGTACCAGTGCATAGAATCGATCCGTCGACCTCTGCATTTCTAAATCTAGTCCGCTAAGCATTTCTAATTACCGTAATAGCAATAAACCAAGTTATAAGGTCTGCAAATCTTAAGGTGGTGCCCTTGTGTTTACAGAACGAAGCATGTGGGTGTATAGTTCACGTTCTTATAGTGGGGGCTGAGTCATACCACAGCCACTGATTACTTCCAACAAAGTGGTACTCGGTTTATTGATCCCCAAATGGATTGTGGGCTGACCCAATGCACCAAGAGGATGCCATAATTGAGCGGTGTGCTCTCAGCAACGATGCTGCATGGCCAGCTCTAACCATCAGCTCTTCAGCTCTTATCAAAAATAACTCCTTATATTTGACGCTGTTGACACGCATTATCATCACCACAGCAAACAACAGCATCCCGGGACCTGTGTTTTTGCTATGCAAGCGTGGGAAATATTTAATGAGATCTTTAGCCACACGCGAGAGACCACTTCAGCAAATGTACTGGTCTTGCTACAACCCTACAACAACTGGCAGCAATGTCTTGCTGTTGTGTTTCAGCGTTGTGGCTCTTGGTGGTAAATTGCTCGCCACGAGCTCACGCACCATCCTGGGTGCAGGCACCCAGAAGGTTGATGATGTTCTTGTGCTTTCCGATCATCTTCATCACCTCCATCTCGGACACCAGATCCGAGAGCTCCTTGTCCGTGGCATCGTCTGCAGCACGGGGGGGTCGCACGCTTTCGTTAAAATTCGCCGCCACCGGCTGAAAATTAAGTGAAAAATAATCCCACGCCTGGACGGGACACGCATGTGGAGAGGCAGGGAGGGAAGGTGGCCACTCACCAGCCGGCGCCAACATTTGCCAGACACCGGTGTCCTTGCAATAAATTAATAATAAATTGCACAAGTGTGGCCAGGCGTGGTCGAGAGAAATACGGGCAAAGTTCATACGTTAGGTATTCACCGATGCACTGATTCATAGATTGCTATCGATTGTCAGGACAAAGACACATGCATTCCATCACGTGTGTCAAAATGCATTTTGTTTCAATGGAGGTTTTCCCGGTTCGATGCCTGATGATTGCTTTCCAAAGATCTTGCTTCGGGATAGCCATGTCGAGCGTCTCCGCCATCCCTCCTCCTCCTCTCTCCTCTCTCCTTCGAAGGACAAAGGAGGAGCGCTCGACACAGCGATCCCGGAAGAACAGCTTTGGAAAGCAATGATCACGACTTGTGATTTATGGAGAGTGTGTGTAATGGGTTTATGACTCCCGTCGGTCCAGCCAGTAGAGTTGCCACGTTTACCGCAATAATAATAATAATCAATTGAATTGTGGTCCCGAATTGGTGCACGACATTGAAAAATCGATACACGAAGAGCTGCAAACAGTTCTCGGGAAAGGAAATAATGCTCCTTCGAGACAACCACAGAAATGTGATGCCAGTGTTAAACAAAAGGGCTTGAAAACCGAGTACAAATTTTCCCCTTTATGGTTGGAGGGCAAATTTCACCAGATTGTGGTAACAATGTGGTAACAATCATCAGGCTAAGGTGGCATTAGTTAATAGCGAGTAAAGGTGTCGTTGCACTGACACCTGGTGACCCGCTGACAAAGCCAATTTAGCTTGTAATCCCTGTTGACTTAACTCACTCCACACCCCAGGTGAAGACAATCATCCCCCAAATAGCCTAAAACAGACCTTTTGGGGCAAGTACTGTGAGCGAACACTGAACGAGTGGGGTGGGTTGCCAGCCACCACGCCAGAGCAATCTTGATCTCTCCGTGGCGATGTTGACACCAGGTACTCATTTGAGGCTGAGTCGACCTGGAAGAGTCCGAGAACCGGTTGGGATAATTGTCACCGGTGTTGGCCGTGAGCTGGAATCGAACTTGGGTCACTGAGTGCAAAAATCCCTCCCCGTATTGCCTTAGTAGGCTGTAGGCTCAAGTGCCGTGAGCGATCACCTATGAAGGTCGACACGGCACATAAGGAGGTGGGTGACCAGCACCGCGCCGGGCCGTCTTTGTCTCCCGAGTTTACGCACTACACTAGCTGCCCTATTTCAGGCTTAGTCGACCTAGGGGAGGCCCAGGGCCGGTTCGGAAAAATTGTCGCCGCAAGCGAGAGTCCGTTTGTAGCCCAATGCGCTAACCGCTGAGCCACCGCTCTCCGCACAATTGACACGAACAGAATATATACAACAAGTAGAGATGACATTCAATATATAATTAATCACGACCAACAATTGCTCTAATCTAAAACTGTGCATAATAACCAGCGCAAACCTACCAACAATACGTTTGCTCTGATAAAGTTAAGGTGTTTTTTTTTGCTACGCGTAGAAAAATAAAACGTAATTATATTCTCGATACAATCTTTGTTAATGGCTCTAATTAAACAGTTGCGTGGAATTATAATAAGAATTATAAATTGTTCACTTTCAGATTCAGGTTTTAATTGCCAGATGCAGATTTTCTTTAGCATCTTTTGTTATTGCAAAATGAAATGTCTGATTAGCTCGACATGCAAACTGCATGCTGCGCTAAACGCCTCGAAAATCCCGGAGACAAAATAATAATCATAATAATTGCACTTCTATATGACCCTGGGGTGAAAAGCGCTCTAGCAGCGCAATTATTATTATCGTTATTACAGCGCTAGCGCCCAGATCCATCGACGC
Source organism: Mordacia mordax (assembly GCA_036362905.1). Lineage (NCBI taxonomy): Eukaryota > Metazoa > Chordata > Hyperoartia > Petromyzontiformes > Petromyzontidae > Mordacia > Mordacia mordax. The sequence goes on along the minus strand of JAZEWT010000006.1, from coordinate 25,414,986 downwards.
TGCTCGCTGTGTGCCAGGACAGGAGAGGTGAGGTCAATTATTAAAGACAGCAGAGTGGCGAAAATTTGGCTGTAAGTCCATCAAGCCTGAGCCATGGCACCCAAAACGGTGGCACTCTTGTCGCTGCGGAAGCAAACATTTAATCAGAGGTCATTACCCGACTACTAAGCTGACTGTGTTAGTGAAGAGGCTTTCGCAAATTACCGTATAACGCTGCTCGCCCCCGCGTCAAGACAAAAGGGAGAATACCATTCTCACCGTCGGTTCGCCAGCCGCAGAAACCACTCATTACCCATAATTACCCCCTCTCTGCCGGCCTCTCTCCTTCGTACGCACCCGGGGGAAGAAAAAAAACCTCTAATTTTCAGCTCATTACCTCTCGCGCTGCTGCCACCAACAATGCCATAGCCCGGGGGCTGTGTCCAGACGGAACAAACGCCCGTGTTCTTACTCCGGCGCACAACCGCATGGCTTCTCTTCCCCCCCCCCGTTCCGGCCGTGCGTTCCTCCGCTCCCCGCGCCACCGTTGGCACGCGTGGCGTTGCCAGCTCGGTGGCGGGGCTGCGCCCGCGATCTCGCCCGCGAGTCCACGCTTCCGTTCGGGCTCGCGTGAAAATCGAGTGCGGATGAGGATGAGAGCTCCAGGCAAATACTCCGCCGATCCGTTCCGTGGTCGCAAAATCCCTGCGTTACGATTGACGGTGACTCCGTGGTAAATGTGGAATCGATTGTAATATCAGAGCAAATATTTCTACTGGCTTTGAGGCGCACATTTTATCTGTACAATAATAAAGGCTTTCGCGTCTTATTTCCGCTTTAGGTCCCACTTATTCATCGCTCCTTCTGAAATTATAACACTAATACACGTTTGGAATGGGATCTCACGTAGAGCGGATGCTCGTTAATAGTAATTACATACTACGCCCGCTGTGGGTTAACGTACCCTGTTTAAGATATATGTTGAAAACCCCACTTTGTGGACGCGCGAGGCCACCAGATATGCTTCTGATACCGGCTATGGACTAAAACCGGCCGGTGTTTTAAATCTTAACCACTTGCCAACAGCTACAACAAACACACCTGCACTCTACGGCGATCTGTGTGCCAACGCTGCTGCCGATCGATCTGGAAGGCGGATAGAGCAAAGATAAAGATCCCCCATGTAGCCTTAGCAGACTGTACGGTTAAGTGCTATCAGCGAGCACCTATGATGGCTGGCACGGCACACGAGGGCGTGAGTGGCCAGTACCACGCTCTCGTGACAATGTTGACATACCGCGCCAGCTGCTCATTTGAGGCTGAGTCGAACTAGGGGAAGCCCAGAACGGGTTCAGAAATTCGTCACGAGTGTTGGTCATGAGCGGGATTCGAACTCTGGTCGCCGGGTTCGTGGCGCAGCGCAGCGCGTCGACCGCTGAGCCACCGCTCCCCGAACAACAACAACAACAACCGCCATTCGGCACCAAGCGGCGGTGAGGATCACCGCGCCGCCTGTGCCAGGCCATGTGCAACCCGAGATGGTGAGACTTCGTGACGGCCCGCACGTGGGGTTGAACGTGGTGAGGGTGGTCGGTGATGCTGCGGTGGCTGCGTTCACAGCGGCCACGGGCGGGTGCGGAGGGGAGAGGGGCTGGTAATCTCCCACCCCAAACCTTCCACCGTAAATGCCATTACCGCTCCCTCCCACCCCCCTGCACAACCGCAACCACACGCACCCTTGAGCATCTTGACAGCCACGGTGACCGTCTTGTTCGGCTTCTCCTTGTCGATGCCGAGCCCATCAGCCATGACCACCTGTCCGAAGCAGCCTTCGCCCAGAGGCTTTCCCAGGGTCAGCCTGAGCAGCGATGCAGGCAGGGTTCCCCCGGGGTGGGAGAGCAGGCAGAGAGCGTGCACAGCGGCAGCAAGAGGAGGAGGAGGGGTGGCAAAACAAAGAAGCTCATGAGCAACAAGCTTCTCCTGATGTAGATATTTATTGTTAGATTGATATTATTATTATTAGGGCGGCACGGTGGTGGCCCAGTGGGTAGCGCTGTCGCCTCCTCACATCAAGAAGGGCACGGGTTCGAATCTCGGCTCGGGTGCCTTTCTGTATGGAGTTTGCATGTTCTCTCCCCGTGTCCGCGTGGGTTTTCGCCGGGCACTCCGGTTTCCTCCCAAAGTCCAAAAAACATGGTGCTACATAAGTTAATTGGCTCGTAGACTAAACTGCCCTCAGTGCCCGGTGATGGACTGGCGTCCCATTGTGGGTGTATCCCTGCCTTGCGCCCTGTGTCTGCCGGGATAGGCTCCGGCTCACCGCGACCCTGTACAGGACTAAGCGGTTTCTGACAATGAGATGAGATGAGATTATCACACGAACGTGCACCCGGTGATGCCATATTCCTGCTAAACAACAAATGCTCGATCTGACCAAGACAACGGATTATATTTGATCTGCTAAGTCTAATTGGTTCGTGTGTGTGTGCGCGACTGAAACATGGAAAATCGATAGAATAGGGAGCACAGCTTGTGTACCCGTCAGTCATCTCAGTCAGACAAGCCACAACACCTAAGCCTGTCCCGCGACCTTCTGCCGGCGAGCCTCCGACACTAAGCAGTGGACGGCGGTTATTGTTGGTAATTTGTGGCACACGGTGGCCTCCCCTTGCAAACGGCGTCACCGGCCGCCGCGCCGACAGCGGCCCCCGCCGCGGCCGCCGCCGCCGCCGCCGCCGCCGCGAAGAGAGACGCTCACACCTGTCGCGCGGGAACTCCCAGCGCGGGTCCTCCGGCAGCTCGTATTCGGAGACGCCGGGCAGCAGGCCTCCGCCGTCGCCGGACGAGCAGCGCGTGATGCGCACGAGCGGCGTGTGCGACGTCAGCGACGAGCTCGAGTCGATGGACACCTGGGGGCACCCGACCGCCACCACCGCCGCCGCCAACGCAGGGCGGTCACACGCGCGCGAGCAACGTCACGCGGGCGTCGTCACGCACACACGGCCGCAACGCCGCACCGGCCCACCCGCCGGTAGATAACGGACCCGGCGGGGCGAGGAGCTGCAGAGGGGCCCCGGGGAATGTGGCCACGCTTCTCTCCCAACCTGCACCTGCTCCGGAACATTTGCTCCTTGTTTGTTGAAGAATTAATTTTTTTTTCTGCTGACTTTGTGTCCTATAATTCATCGCTACTGTTTGACTTTCAGTTGAACTATTCTGATGATGTAGTTGACATGGGGTTCTCTCCACAACTCGGATTAGTAAAAACAAGAACAACCCAACAAAACGTTATTGTTGCTGATTATCCGTTCCCTCTCGTTGTTGCTGGCGTGCCGTTCTCTCCGCAGCTCTGTGCAGCACTTTGTGACCCTCGGGTGAAAATCGCTCCATAAATGCAATTATTATTCTAGAGCCCAGCGTCTGGCGCACACAGTCGCCGGCTAACCGCGCTGCTCCCTTCGCCCTCCCTCTGCCGCGGTCCCCTCGTGGGGGGAAGGGAGGTGGCGGGTGGGTGGGTGGAGGGTGCGAGGGCGCGAGCTGGCGGAGGGGCTGGAGCGCACGCACCTGCTGCTTGAGCGGAACGCCCTTGGAGAGCTTACAGAGCTTGGGCTCGGGCAGGCTCTTGGTGGCCGCGTGCCTCCAGCGGTAGAGCAGCATCACGGCGAGCATGAGACACAGCAAGAGCGCCCCCGTGCAGTAGATGCCGATCTCCGTGTACATGGGGTCCAGCGAGCCGCTGTCTCGCAGTTCTTCCACCTTGGCTTGTGTGCGAAAAATACAACCGATTTGTTGTTGCTGCTGTTGCTGTTGTCGTCGTGCGATGGTATTCATTTTTTATTTGAGTACCGTGTGTGTGGTTTTTTTTTCGTTCCTGTCCCAGCCGCTTGTCTACCGAGAGCGCCCTGGGACGGGAGCGAAATAACCGATTGGACCGCGGCCACAGCACAGCGCTGCAACGATTTCAACCCGGCTCGCAGAGCAATGCACCCCCATGACCTCCGGCTCGCATGCGCAAGATCGCCACAACAAGGCCATCTGGTTATTCAGCCGCCGCATGAATAGTTACAGAGAGGGTGTCCTGTTGGATAGGCAGCGACAACCGGCCTCTGGCTGGGCTGAGGAGAGACCCCCAGGCTCTGCGTCGTGTTTTGCAGGGGGAATGACACAATACGGTGGCAGAAATCCTGCCATTCCCTGGCTTAGACTGGGTGGGTGGACGCCAGCCTAGATCGCAGGGTAGGGGGGGGGTCAGCGCCCTCTGAAGTTAGTCTGCAGCGGCAAAGAGTGGGGGGGGGCAGCTTCCCAAGCCTGGCCGTCGGAAGTGTTTTCTGGTCGGCACGTTATTCGAGACACGTGCTGAGCAGAAGCTCCCGTAAATTTGACCGAAACGTCGGGCATCGCGTGCCGAGCAATCATCGCGGGAGAACTCGGGAAGAGGTCTGGGAGCGACGCTGGTCGCAGCAACATCGACGTAATGTTGACGCGTTGACCATCGATGCCAAACACATTTCTCAAAAGCAGTTTCGAACGACATAAATCATCGCTATTTAAAATAATCATTATTACTATAGCAAAGATTCCAAGCGAGCTCATGAGATTCTTAATCTAAGTAAGCGTTCCACACCCCGAGTGCATTTAGCGTGTGAATTAAGTGATTAACAAAGCGGCGAAGGATGGCATCAGATGGCAGTTTTGGGCAACAATTCTGTGCAATTGTTGCCGATGACGACTGCTGATCTCGAGCAGGCAACCGTCGGTGTTGTAAGGGGCGGTGGTGTTGAGGTTGTGTGGACCGTGACGCTGCCGTATGCAGCGTTAGTGGTGCTGGCACGGGAACTGTGATCTGAAACTGCAATGCTGCGATCCACTCGAAGCTTTGTACTATAATGAGGGTATCGCTTAACTCAAAAGCAGGCATGTGACGCTGCGTTCGTTCATTGACTTAAATATAATTTATATGCTCAAGATTAATTCGTCCAGGCACGTCCATAAGAATTGACTTAATTTCAATCGGTCATTATTTATGTAATTGGCTCAAGCAAACCACGCACTCACAAGCAATTCTACACGCACGGTTTGTAATAAATTAATTACTGAACCGTGAATACGAAATTAAAACCACGAATGGTGCCAATCCATCAAAACGGATCGGCGTAAATCATTACCTGCTTACGCATTAAACAAACGCAAACAAAAACATTTTTTTTACCCCTGCCGGTAACACGGAATCTGTAAAAGCTCCACACCGTTACTTACACGGCAGTCACGCTGTTTTAAAAGCTTCTGAATTCAGCCAAAGTACGACCCAGGGTATCATGTGCAACAATGCGTTAAATGTGCCCGGTAAACTGCGGCTTTAAAAGCTGCCTATTGGCCGTTTAAGCTCTTTGAAAATCAGTGGCCTAGGGGCGGCTTGCTGAGCGAGGAATTTGGAAACTGTTGAGGCTTCATTCCGGGCCAGCGCAGATGGAAATCCGTAGCGGCGCATGAACGCTTTGTGTCCATTCACAGGGCTCGGCTCCAGGCGGCCGCTCCCCACCGCGCTGTCAATTTTAATCACAGCTACTGGATAACGTCTACAGCATCCCAGGCAAATCGGCTCTCGTTCCGCGGATGATTCCCAGGATTTAGAGAGAGGCAGAGATGCGATTGGCCGATCGAGCCGCTGTCTCTTTCGAGGTTGCCACTGGAGAAACGGCGGCGCGGTGGCGCACTTGGTAGCGCTGCCGCCTGACAGCAAGAAGGACCCGGGTTCGGTTCCCGGCTTCGGTTCCTGGCTCGGGTGCCTTTCTGTGTGCAGTTTGTGTGTTTCTCTCTCTCTCTCTCTCGCCGTGTCCGCGTGAGTATTCGCTGGGTACTCCGGTTGCTTTCCACCGTCTAAAGACACGCTGCTGCTTAGGTGAATTGGTCTGCTCAGTAAACTGCGGTGTACTGGCGTCATATCCTGGGTATAGCCCCGCCTTGCGCCCTGTGTCTGCAGGGATAGGCTTCGTCTCTCCCTCCCCCCGCGACCCTGCACTGGATTAATCGGCAAGTGATACTGAACTGAAGAAACGTACCACAAGTCGGGGTAGAGAAGATGGGATTAGCTGGGTCGTCCCTCCTCAAATAGGTAAACTTGCTTTGTTGGCAGAAAACTGTGCACTGCTAATATTTATCAAGCGCGGTAAATCACTTTACCACGGGCTACCTCGCTGCTCGAGTGTGTGAATGTGGTTACAAAGCGTTAATTATTAATGAGCATCCTGGCCTGAACACAGCGGTCGGTTTAGTCAATCATTGCGGATGAAATGATGTGTTGTCAAAACAATTGTGATGGCAGGCATTGAAGCGGCAGGGCCGGAACAATGGATTCTCACCACATGCTTAGAAGAAATATATTTTCCTTTCATCTGGCTTTTATAACAGCACTTCAATGAACACAGTAGACATTGAGCAGATTGCTGTGCTGTTTACGTGAGAGTGTGTGTGTTTCATCACACACCCCTTACATATTATTTTGCAGGCTTAAATTGTTGACCGAGGTGAATATGAGTCAGCGTCAGGACCCGCTTAGGGCTGTAACAGGGCCAGAGCCTATCCCGGCAGAGAGGGGGCGCAAGGCGGGGCTATGACCAGGATGTGACGCCAGCACACCGCAGTGCACTTTTTTGGAGCAATTTTACTCAGCGCGCCAATTAAGCTCGGCAGCAGCGTGTGCTTGAACGGCGGAAGGAAACCGGAGTACCCGGAGAAAACCCACACGAAGACGGTGAGAGAACTCGCAAACGCAGCACAGAAAGGCACCCGAACCGGGTACCGAACCCGGGCCCTTCTTGCCGTGAGGCGAATCAAGTTGCGCCGTTCGCACAATGCGATGCGACAACCGTGACGTGAGCATGTGACGGGGTGGGTGACGCAGTCTGAGTGGCAGAGCCCAGACAAGGAAGCAAAACAGAGCAGCGCGGCAGTCACACGCGGACACTGGGCCATGGCGGTTCTCGTTTCCACGCCCTCGCTCCCGGCCACGGGAAATCGATTTCGAATCAACAAATTATCTCCGCCTTTAATGACCAATAAAGCTGGCACATATCTGGGCGATCGCCTAACACGTCCCACGTGAAATAGCGAGGGCCTGGTCAATTTCAATCGCCTTACCACCCGTGCGCAACACACGCGCGTCTGCCGGTACAATTCGGTTTCGCTCTCACTCTGGCGTGTGTGGGACGAGACGCGCCAATGTTTGGGCGCTCCCGTGCGGCGCGCACCCACTCAATGATTCATTTGAGAGCGGCTCAGTTCAGGATATTTCGAGACGGCCGCGTCGAGTGTTCCCCATCGATTTCTGGCGACATTTCGCCGCCCACCTTAGGGGCACCATCGGGCGTCCGAAAATTAATCTCGGGCACCGTCTTGCATTGCGATTGTTAACTCGGACAATTAACGATGCCTCCATCCAACGTGGGGGGCACGATGTCCTGAAGGAGCAAAAGAGGGAGAGCGCTCGACACGGCTATTCCAAAAAGGGCAGCTCTTGAGACCAATTTCGAAAAACACCGAGCCGCGAGAGTGTCTCCATGGATACGGCAGGTGATCAGGCGAAACTCGGAAATGACGTGGCCTCGTGGGTGGAATTTCAGAGAATGCTGGACAAAAGCGGCAACCAAAAGCACACGGCGTGGGGGCACGGGGACTCGATGATAAAGAGAGGGCTCAGCAGTACCTGGCAGGACATTCAGCCAAGCGGTGTGATAGGCGAACCCGATGGAATTGCCCGCCAAGCAGGTGTACTCTCCGGCGTCCTCGAACGTGACATTCCACAGGTACAGGACCTCGATCTCTTTGTCCGTCGTGTTCACTCCAGCCGTCTGTAATGGGGGGGGGGAGGGGGGGGG
>JAZEWT010000006.1:25295772-25311888 GCA_036362905.1 Mordacia mordax | reverse complement strand
GCAAAGCCCTGGATTTCGTTCGTCAAATAGCAATAATAATAATAATTATACGCCCACTCAATGGCAATGCGGTTGAGTGTAGTTCTGCCATCGTCCAACACTGAGAGACATGTGTCTGCGTCTCCCACGTGTCCTGCGTGTTTGATTTAATAAAAAGCTTCGAGGTGGCAATGTCTTAGATCCTCGCAGTGGTGCCCTCTGAGCCACACAGTGGAGGAACGCACCGTTTCCCCAACCGCACAGCATACGATGAGACGAATATTGGTATTTCTAAAGCGGCTTTTCACCCGAGGGTCACAAAGCGCTGCACAGAGCCATGGAGAAGGGCACGTCAACGACATCAGAACAGATCGTTTAAGTAAAATAATTACTACAAATCAATTAGGGGCATTAAATAAACAAAAATAAACTTTCTGAAGAATAATAAAAAGTGGAAAGTAAAGCTGAAATGAGACAAGCTTTGGGTATGACATTGTCACAGGCGTCATAAGAACGAGAATTATCTCCATAGCTGTTACGTCGTCATCTCTTCACGACTCGATTATTGCAATTCACTACTCTCTGGCATTCCTGTCTACCTGATCAATCGTCTCCAACGTGTGCAGAATGCGGCTGCTGGAGTCCTCACTCGCACATCCATCCATGATCGCACAGCCAGTGGAGAGACACCAGCACTGAGGATACCGATTAAATATAAAATGGAAATCAAGATCCTCCTTCTCACCTACAAGGCTCTCACTGGCGCAGCTCCGACATACATCTGCCACCTACTGCAGGCACCCTCTTCAGCACAGCAACTCCGATCCTCCAATACGGGCGGCTTCCCGCGTGTGCCCAGATCGCACCTGTGTTTGATGGGTAACGGAGCCTTCTCGCGCGCAGCTCCCATACTCTGGAACGCCCTTCCATTGGAGATTCGGTCCGCTGAGTCCCTGGGCATCTTCAAATCCCGTCTCAAGACTCACTTTGTTCCATAAGGCAGTGAAGTCCCCTGGCTCGGACTCTTGACGCTGCTCACTGTTGTTGTGCTTGGATGATGGCTCGCTGTTGACTTGTGCCTGCTCAGGAACACTTCTACCTTCCTTCATTTGTTTTAACAATAATATTATTTTTTTATCCGATGTCCATTCATTTATAGTCATTGTTTTACTTAATTCATATATTCTGATGCTGCCGTTAACTTGCCGTTTTCGCCATAGCTCTGGCCAGCACATTGTGACCCTCTGGTGAAAAGGCGCTTTAGAAATAGAAATATTATTACTATGAAACTTTAACACTATTTTCTGCTTTAAATTTGCACTTGGGCGGCACGGTGGCCCAGTGGTTAGCGCTGACGCCTCACAGCAAGAAGGTCCCGGGTTCGAGTCTCTCGGCTCCGGTGCCTTTCTGTGTGGAGTTTGCATGCTCTCCCCGTGTCCGCGTGGGTTTTCGCCGGGTACTCCGGTTTCCTCCCACAGTCCAAAAGCATGCTCCTGGATAGGTTGATTGGCTCGCAGACTAAAATTGTCCCGCAATGCCCGGCGATGGACCGGCGTCCCGTCGTCGGGTGTATTCCTGCCTTACGCCCTATGTTTCCGGGATAGGCTCCGGCTTCACCGTGACCCTATATAGGATTAAGCGGTTTCAGATAATGAGATGAGATGAGAATTTGCACTTTTACACAGCTGTCATCAACTTTCTCAAGCACTTCTCCGCATCTCTCCTGACGTCAGAAGGGCGGTGTTGCACACTTGAAAACAAGATCACCGTAGGGCGGGTACTTTGCTAATTTAGATGAAAATCACACACGGGGCACTTGTTTAAACAACAGTTGTGCGGTATTGATACAGAGTCCAGCATGGGAACACTTAAACTTGGGAATTGAATAAAGACACCGAAAGCTTGAACACATGGCTGCATAATCACACTTGTAGGGACTTTAAAAAGCACAGGTCCTAACAACAAAAGGAACAAAACAGCTTTTCTGTGCTCGCTGTGAAAAATCTCGCTTTGTCCTTGTTGCGGAATGTTAAAGAGCGAGAAATATCTCATCTCATCTCATTGTCAGACACCGCTAAGCCAGAGCCTATCCCGGCAGACACAGGGTGCAAGGAAGGGATATACCCACGATGGGACGCCAGTCCATCATCGGGCACTGACGGCAATTTAGTCTGCGAGCCAATGAACCTGTGCACCAGCGTGTTTTTTGGACTGTGGGCGGAAATCGGAGTGCCCGGGGAAAACCCACGCAGACACGGGGAGAGAACTCGCAAATTCTACACAGAAAGGCACCCGAGCCGAGATTCGAACCCGGGACCTTCTTGCTGTGAGGCGACAGCGCTACCCACTGGGCCACCGTGCCGCCTTACAAGAAATAAACGGATGTAAAATAATGAATTTCCCAATATATGTATTATTAACTGATAATTTTGCATTTTTTTATTACAGTTGAAAGATCATATTTTGCATGTTGTTCTGCAGCGATGTGTATAATTAAAAAAATGTGATTGTTGCTGAATTTCCGTTCTAGAGTTATTGTTGTTGGCGTGCCGTTCTCTCCGCAGCTCCGTGCAGCGCTTTGTGACCCTCGGGTGAAAAGCGCTATAAAAATGCAGTAATTATTATGACTTTAAAGTGTAAAGCATGCTCTCAAATTCAACACCGCTGGAAGCGATTGTGGAATCACGCTGCTGCCGGCTTCTTATTGAATCTCATTGAATCTAATTGAATCTGCAAATTGTAATGAAATGCAGCGAGCGGCCAGGTGTTTTAGATTCTAGAGAGAAAAACAGGAAGGGGGGGTGATCTTGGGAAACATGCAAATTGCCGCAGTTACGCACACACCCCCACCTAGCTTTCTGCCACAGTCACAGCGCGCGCCGTGATAAAATATATAAAAATAAACAGAACGGAGCCGTCCAAGAACTCTGATCAATCGCTAGGACGTACTGTTACTAATCTATTGGAACGCCTGCCACGACCTTCACCTACTGATCCGCAGACACACTCATTATAACGGAAAATGCTAACAAAAAGCTTTTTTTTCTTTTCCGCGACACTGTGACCGTTCCGGAGCACGAGGTCCTAATGTCTCGAAGTTCAGAGAGTTCGCAAAGGAACGCACGAGAAATTGCCCCTTCCTCTGTTTCCCCGTCACCCCGGGTCTCCGCAAAGAGCCAAGCGCGCCTCGTTTTGAAGTCACCGAAGGACGATCGTGCACGTCCTTTTCAAGAACCTTAACCACGCCAAGGGTTATTTCTGCTCGAACGTTTTGGACAGAGTTCCAACCCCGAGTTCAAGGTGCTTACGGCAGCCAAACCATAACCGCGAGCGCTCTCTCGAAGAGAAGAATTACCGACAAGTGGCCGCGGCGGAAGAGACGCGAAGGAGGGGGGCGGAGAGGGATCTGCTGTGCACCTTTGGCTCCGGCGTGGACGGCGCGGTGGCCCAGTGCGTAGCGCTGTCGCCTCCTCACAGGAGGAAGGTCCCGGGTTCGAATCTCGGCTCGGGTGCTGCTTTCTGTGTGGAGTTTGCGTGTTCTCACCCCGTGTCCGCGTGGGTTTTCGTCAGGCACTCCGGTTTCCTCCCACAGGCCAAAAAAAAATGCTGCTGCAGAGGTTAATTGGCTTGCAGACTAAATTGCCCGCAGTGCCCGGTGATGACTGGCGTCCCATCGCGGGTATATTATCCCTGCCTTGCGCCCTGTCTGCCGGGATAGGCTCCGGTTCACCACGACCCTGTACAGGACTAAGCGGTTTCTGACAATGAGATGAGTGATTGGAATACCGAGATTGCGAATCGCTCTCCGTAGCCGTTATTTCGAGATAGCCGAAGCGAGTGTTCCTCCTCAGTCCTTCGCGACGTTTCGCGTCCTACGTTGGAGGCCCGATAAATGATGATTCAGAACGCTTTGAGGATGCGAAACGTCGCGAAGGAGAGCTGAGGAGCGCTCGACACGGCTAGCGGGGAGCAATTCCCAATAATACATCAGTGCGATACACAGAATCACAACGCGACGCACGTCCTTCGTCTCTCGCCTTGGAGCTGAATCGAGAAGCTATTGTGAATTCACGTCCACGTTGTGAATTCAGCCACTGGCTCCAGGAGGAGGAGAACAATTACCTCGTGACTTGGAGATCGGTGGTCACGTGGCCACGACGCGTGCCGCCGTTTCGTTACGGTGCAGTCGGGGTTTGAGTGAAATTCTGGCCCTGGGTATGGCCCTACCTCGCGCCCTGGTTGTAGCGGGTTAGGCTCCGATTCCCCGCGACGCTGTACAGAATGAGGCGCGTAACTCATAATAATGATGCTATTTTGCAATTTGTTCCGTGGCGGAGAGAGGAGGGCTGCGGTGGAAAGTCATGGCCATCACGCCGCTTGAGATGGTGAAAATTAAATTTTGGTCGACATTTACCGCAGAAAACAAATCGCACGTTTTCAATCATTACCGCAAACGTGGGGTCCGGTTTAAAAAAAAATCAAATAAATGTCGAGGCGTTCGCGACCATCAGAGACTGGCAAAGCGTTTGTTGAGCGGGTATCTCAGCGTGCACCGCGCACTTCTCCACGAGGTCACACGGTGACACGCAAGGACACATTTCAAACCGTGCAGTCTTAACAATCTGCAGGAGAAAGCGTTAGCGAGCGCCTATAATTGCCGGCAACGGCACACGACGGGGTGGGTGTGCAGCACGGCGCCCAGGCCGGCTGTGTTTACTCTCTTCTTATTATTGACACCATATACTACAGGACGTTGATGACAATGGTCTTCCACAAATATCTGCTCGTTGAACTTCTAATTATATCCACTGTTGATATGTTCATCCATCTCGAGAGACCCTTGACATAAGTCAATCTCTGTAGTCGACAATTTCACTTTCTTTCAATTTTTCCAGTTATAACCAAATTTTCTATTTCCGCTTTGCTCAAAATATTCCCGAGAAACATCAACTGTGTCCTTCTCATCTCATTCAACACCTTCTGTCTACATCCCATTCGTGTCCAAGTGGCACTGTTTACACAGCGCAGCAGGCCTAGTCGAAAATCGCCGCTGCCGTTTTATTGACCGTGAGCGGGATTCGAACTCAGGTTTAAAGCCAGGGTTCGTAGCGCCGGCGCGCTTAACCACTGCTCCATCGCGGCACACAGAGACGCGCTCTCGCGGTACAAAGACGGAGGGCGGCCGAGCGGGCGGAGAGCAATTTGTAAGCGATACCTCGCGCCGGGCTCAGACAAAAGGCGCCACGTGGGTGAACGCGGCGATTGTCGGTCCGAAGTGATGGAAATGTGTCGGGACGTAAACATTGGGACCGCTCACCCCCTCCACCCACTATCACCTCCCCACAATCACCATCCCTCCTCTTGCGTCTAACAAACCTCCCGCTCCCAACCCTCTTCAGTCCGTCACAGATCCTGCCGCGTTAAATATTAATTGCGGACCACAATCCGTGCCAGACATGGCACTGTACCCGATGTGGGTGCTCCCGCCGCTCGCTGCGTGTGAATTGCTCTCAAAAAAGCCGTTCTCTCGGGATATCCGTGTCGAGCGCTCCACGTCTCTCCGTCGCGACGGGTCGCCTCGGATTCGCAGGCGTTTCGAGAGGCCTAAGGTTGCTATCTCGAAAGAGAAGCCGTTCCCATGCAGCCATTGGTCAATTCGCCAATGGATGAGCTATCCCGCGGATCCTGTGACCTCCTGGAGGCATATCGAGCGCACGGTACAGCCTCCGTCAGCAGGTAGATGAGGGAGCGAGGCCACAATTAACTCAGAACTCACCACTGACGTTCGCCGTGGGCGGAAATTAAATCCTAAAGACAATAAAAGGATAGCGTACTCCACCAAACCGCTGCGCCACCACTCCCACCCACGACAACTCCTATTACACATTACATCAATTCCATCTTTAGAAGTGGCATTTCGTTCAGCGCATCGTTTGTCGAATTTAATTGCAACCTCGTGCACCTATTTACGCTAAACACACCTGCGACACCGTTTGAAGACGAGGGCAACTCCGGCAGTGGCATCGTGTCATACAATCAAACATCGCTGCAACATCTCGACAAAACGTACGGCTCTATCAAAGTTTCAGTCTCCGATCTCTCCGCGACTCTCGCTCTTCCTCTCGCCGACGGAGTCCTGCTACGTGCAGTAAAACACGCGAGCCAAATGATATTTCCCTTTGGCGCAATCATTTCGATTCACTGTTATGTGAACATCATCAAACAGCCTTTCATCTACCATTCAACCCCCTCCCCCCACCCCACCCACCCAACTAAAGTGTGTCCAGCAGCCACATTCCAGTCGCAGGGCTTTTAAGATAAGGCAAGTCCTCCCCATTGCCCTCGAGAGCAGGGCTCGGCAGTGAAGGAGGGCCTCGTCCGTGTAAATGCCAGCCAGAGGGTCACCGTCAATCACTCTTTCACATCTGGTTGTTGGCAGAATCAAGCCCAGTTTGCCAGCAGCACCGCAACTCACTCGACTAAGCCATAGGCACACGAGCGGTGGATGCGGACAATGGCTGGCCGTTTGAAGTATTTTCAAGTGCCTGGCCGGGAGATCGAATCAGAGAACGTCTGGGTTGTCAGCTTAAGGTGCCAACCACTACGTAGTAGCAGCACCTGCAGCATTATTATTTGCACAAACTTGAAAACAAATCTCTACGAGCGATAACATGACTACACGAATTAAAAACCCGCAGCGCTCTTGTTTACTCTCAGGCAGAGATCTCCAACATAAAAATAAACACTTTGGGAATCTAAACGCAAGACGGGATCTATCCACCAACATTCTACTTGACCAAACCTCAGCAAAAACGTACACTACGTGTAACACTCACCCATGCTGAGTGACACAAGTGCGTGTTGCACACCATCTATGCACGCTGCACACCATCTGTGCGTGCTGCACACCATCTGTGCGTGCTGCACACCATCTGTGCGTGCTGCACATCATCTATGCGTGCTGCACACCGGAGTGTTGCGCACCGGAGTGCTGCACACCATCTCCCGCGGCTTGTGTATGCGACCCATTTCCGCTGCACTGCCTCTGGGCGAGCCAGGCGTTAATAATGGGGAATGGCTCGGTCAGTTTGCGCTGAAGCTGGAAGGAACCGTTGACCTACGCAGCTCTTTTTAACAGTTGTCCAGCGGGCCGGGATAAGTAAATACACCATCTCGGGGCATCGAGGTTGATTAAGTCAGGACAATTAAGCCAGGCAGTCTTTGGGCTGTGGAATGAAGCTGGAGCACCCGGCGAAAACCCACACGGACATGGTGGGAACATACAAAGGCCACACAGAAAGGCGCCCAAGCCGGGCAACGAATCGAGGACCTTCGTACCGCGAGGCGGCAGCGCCGCTCACTCCTCCACCGCGCTGCCCGTTCCCAATGATGGGCACGACGCTAGGCGGAGAGGCGCCAAATGATGGCAGGGCGCGTGGTGTTGAACAAAGCAACTCCGCATTTGTATTGATGCGGGCTCCCAGCCCGAAAACGCCTCCGACAACGGGAGGCACAGCGTCGCTCAGGAGAGAGGCACAACGCCGAGACTCGGCCACAGCCCGACAAAAACAGCAGCTCCTCAAGCGCAAGCGGCCTTAACCGTGAGGCAATCGAGGCAATTGCAGGGCGTGCCTAGGGTGGGAGAAGGGAAGGGTCATCATTCCATTTTGCCTGAGGGCCCAGAATCGCAAACAGCGCCTCTGCTCTGAAGAGAAACTTCAATCCACGTTTGCGTTTCAATTAGAGTCATTTAAGTGGTCAACAAGCATCGCCCTGAAGCATCGTTCATGTGTACAGCAGCCATGATCAGCGTGGACGCAGGCATCACCCAGTGGTCCGTGGAGACTGGACCCGAGCGGGCCTTGAGGTGAAAATGTTTGAGAAGCCCTGCAGTTGCGCGTTCCCTTCAAGCGTCCCGTCTAGGGGGTTGCGGAAAGCAGAGCTGAAGTGTTTCCCTTCACTCACACTGGTCGTAGACGGGGAAGAACTATGGCCGGCGTGGGCCCATGAGGATGTGCAGTCAACTCGCGACAGGGTCCTCTCCGCGAGTGCTGCAAAGATGATCATTGGGCGTTGCTCACGTGGGCGAAACCGGTTTTTCTGATCTCCTTCCTCTCGGAGTGTCGGAGGAGGAGGAGGGGGGAGGAATTATTGTTCATTCGTAAAATACAAGCTCACGTTGGAACACTGCTTGCCACGATGTCTTACAATAAAAAAAACCCCACTAATCTGGCTTTGCGTTTCAAGGTAACGCATTAAGTGACGAACGACAGCGGTAAAGAGAAATAACATTGGCCCAAAATGTTCTTACCATTATGAACACAATCTCTGCAGTCACGCACCGTGACCGCATAGCGACGCAAATTAAAAGCATGATCGCTGCATTCAATTCCTTTTGGATTTGTTGCAACAACATTGGCCACTGCGCGGAGTTTTTTTTATTGAAACAGATGCGGAAGTTAAGTGTGGCATATTTAATGACACATGTTAGCTGATGTTTTGCAGATGCAGCACCAACTTCAGAGTGCCTACATGGCTTTGTTTACATGGCCCAAGTTTAAACGGCACATCAGTTAGTTTTATGGCATTTTGTTAATGTAAATATACCATCCTTCAGCATTTATTTAATTTCTACACCACCACCACTTTATGGAAAAAAGGAGAGAGCAAGAGAAATATCGCATCGTCTTTTGATAAATGACCGAACACTCTGGTCGATGATTTTTTTATTTCACGTGACCGAGCCCCTGTTTTCGAAATAAATCTGAACTTTCGCAAGAAAAATAACACAGGGCGAGTCTATTAAACGCGTGCATTTACAGCGGCTCATATTCTAAATTACAGGTCTATCTGTAGAGCTCTTAATACGGTGCCAAAAAATATATTTTAACAAAATGAATAGCCCTCCTGTGCACGTGTGACATTGAATACGTGGGGCTACAGAGAAGTTCGGCTTGACGGGCACGGGGCCGTGACGTAAGCTGCTAAGCGGCCACGTCCGAAAACCTACACTTATTGACCTTGAAATCATTGGCCGTAATATTTCTCTGCGGGCGGCGCGGTGTCGCAGTGAGTAGCGCCGCTGCCTCGCAGCAAGAAGGGCCCGGGTTCGATTCTCGGCACGGGTGCCTTTGTGTATGGCGTTGGTGTGTTCTCCGAATAGGTTTGTGCGGGGTACTGCGGTTTCCTCCCCCACTGTCCGAAAGACGCTTCTGCCTGGGTTAGTTGGCTTACTGAGTAAATTGCCCCCAAGTGCCCTACGATATGCTGGCGTCACAAAACGGGTATAGCCCCGCTTTGCACCCTCTGTCTCCGAGCCCTCCGCCACCCTGTACAGCTTAAGCCGGCATTGGTAATGATGATATTGTTCTATACGCGAATTGCCAAATCAAATAAGCCCCGTGTGTGTTACAGAGTTAATGCCATGTCCTGGGGACGGACGATTCCTGGTGCTGTCCAAGTCACACCGCTCCATTGAACGTGACTCTTAAGCGCTTGCTGCTGCCGGTGACAGCTACAGAACAACAAAAGCAGCGTAACACGATGGGCCCAGAAGATTACACCACAGCCGCCCCTGAATCCCATCCTCCGCACGTCGCGCACGCTGAAAGATCACATTAAGCCCTGGGAACACTCCTCGAGACAGCGTGTTCCAAACAGCGGCCGCATCGAAGGATTCTTCCACTATCCCCGGCGGCCCTTCGTGCCGCCTCTCTCCACCTACTTTCTCCGTAACGCAGCGCGCTCACTCCGGCTTATTTTGAGCGAGGGCACGGAGTGTGTTCTGTCCGTAGGCGGGATGGGAGCGAGAGGGGTTGGCTATCGAGCGCGGGGCGGGCGTGTGAGAAGGAGGCGGTCAGGGAGGGGGGGGGGCATGGTTGGAGATGAGAGAGCGAGGGAGGGGATGGATTTTGTGAGAAGACGTGGAGGAGAGCCGCCCTATTGTCCCCCCCCCCTGCCTGCGAAGGTCCGGGCTGAATCCGTCTGAAGGCTTTGTGTCGGCACAGATGTGTGCCAGAATGGGGGAATTACTGTAAGCTGCTTGGCAAGCATCGCGGAGACGGCATATCTCCAGCAAACACTTAGTCGCTCTCGCCGCATACTTGTGAAAATATAGACGGGCCTTCGCAACCGCTGGGATTGCTGCCAGCTTCTTCCTCTCGCTCGCCCAGGGCCCACACGCACGGCAGCACCCGAAACGTTTAAGTGCGGGACAAGTGTCTCGCTGTGTAAGATAAACTGTCAGATGCTTTATTCTTGTTTCCGAGCTCGCTGACGTTTGAGAGATGTGTTGTTGATGTTGTTTACCCATCCAGCAGTTTGACATCAGCTTTTTTGTGCTTATTTATATTTAACAATTGTTGTTCTGCAACAATGTGTATATTAAAAAAAAAACCTCCAAAAAATGTTATTGTTGCCGATTTTACGTTCTAATGTTGTTGCTGGCGTGCCGTTGTCTCCGCAACTCTGTGCAGCGCTTTGTGACCCTCGGGTGAATAGCGCGCTGGAAGCGCAATTATTATTATTAACACAAACCGGATACTTTTTTCACAAAATGTCAAGTTTGGGAAAACCAAAAATACTCGTGGCGAAACATGCAAACAAAATGCTTTGCCGAAACAAAATTCTTTGCCACAAGTATGTGTGGTTATTTGCAAACACATTTTGTGATCGGTGTCTATTTATTGTTTAAGACCATGACATTTGTATGATTGCCAGAAATGGTTAAACCTTTTCCCTGTTATACATTTATCTTTCCTCGCAAAGCGATTTCGCTATTATCGGTAAAGCGACTTATGCCTCACCCTGTTCATCGCAATCGCAATGACACGCTCGCCTGTCTGAAATAACCCCCTCCCCTCGCCCCCTGTGTCTCGTCAAGGGTGGATCGCGTGGCGTAAATGAAGCTTGGTTGTATTATCATTAATTATTATTTGTACATCTCGAATCGGTAATTTAATCCCAGGCTTAATTACGCGCGCGCGTCAATGCGGCTGACGAGGAGGAGGCAAACGCAGATATCGCCGCACGATCTACGGGGCTCGTCGCTGACTCACGCTGTCACGATGACGCGCGCTGCAACGCCGACCCACGTTCTGTAATGAATGAATTAATAATAATTGCGTTTATGGAGCGCCTTTCACCCGAGGGTCACAAAGCGCTGGCAAACTCGGGGCTGCCGCCTCGCAGCAAAATTCACCCCAGTTCAATTCCTGGCTCGGCTGCCAGCCTTTCTGTGTGGAGTTTGCGTCTCTCTTGTGCGGGTACTTCGTTCGTCCCACAGTTCAATGACATGGTACCTAGGTTAATTGTCCTGAATTAATTACCGCGGGTGCCCTGAGTTGTTCAAACTTGCTTACACCAACCCGCTGGACAACTGTTAAGAAGTGCAACTTAGCTCGACGTTTCCTTGCAGCTTAAATACACGCTGACCGAATCTAATTGATACCAAGTGGGCAATTAAAATTGTTGTCACGATTCAGAGTCACGGCTCAGTTTTGTCATCAATTGAATTTTGAATATTGTAGCAATGATGATTTAATAACAATAATAAACATGAGACGAGACCACTATCCTGCGTGAATCGAAAATTGACCAGCCGCGATTTGACGTCATAGTAATGGAAGATACTATTCACATAATAATTGCATTTCTACCGAGCTTTTCACCCGAGGGTCACAAAGCGCTGCACGGAGCTGTGGACAGAACGGCATGTCAACAGCAACATCAGAGTAAATCAATTAAGTAAAATAATGAATAACAATCAGTGAAGGACGTGAAATAACAAATAATTTTTTTTATATATAAATAAAGGAAGAGGGCGGCGCGGTGGCCCAGTGGTTAGCGCTGTCGCCTCACAGCAAGAAGGTCCCGGGTTCGAATCTCTCGGCTCGGGTGCCTTTCTGTGTGGAGTTTGCATGCTCTCCCCGTGTCCGCGTGGGTTTTCGCCGGGCACTCCGGTTTCCTCCCACAGTCCAAAAAGCATGCTGCTGCATAGGTTGATTGGCTCGCAGGCTAAATTGCCCCGCAGTGCCCGGCGATGGACTGGCGTCCCATCGTCGGTATATCCTTGCCTTGCGCCCTGTGTCTGCCGGGATAGGCTCCGGCTTCACCGTGACCCTGTATAGGACTAAGCGGTTTCAGACAATGAGATGAGATGAGATAAAGGAAGAAGTGTTCCTGAGCAGGCGCAGGTCAACAGCGAGCATCATCCAAGCATAACAAGAGTGAGCAGCATCAACAGTCCTAACCAGAGGGCTTCAATGCCTTACGGAACAAGTGGGTCTTGAGACGAGATCTGAAGATGCCCAGGGGACTCAGTTGAACGAATTTCCAATGGAAGGGCGTTCCAGGGTCTGGGTCCATTGTGCTTGACCGAGCCAATGCTTTGTGGTTGCTTCCAAGCGCTCATGGTTGAACACGCAAAGCGCTCGCTCCACGTGCTGCAGCTCAACATCGGCGAAGAGCAGCGTCGCGAATGAGAGAGGAGGAACCCTCGATACGGCCATTCCGAGAGAAGAGCAACGGAGAGCGGATTCCCATCGCACATCGAGCCGTGACGAACGTGCATCGTCACACAGGTAACCAGGGACCAAAGCACGCGCGATGCTCCCACCAGCTGACCGTCATTCATCTCAACCGGCTGTGACCGGCTTTGAGTCAATCAGCAACAATTGTCCGCAGAGTGCCCGCCTTGCGCCGCCGTATAATTACCACCCCCCTCCCCATCCCCTTAATCAGTCGCACGACTATTCATCAAAGCGCAGACTCACTCGGGACATCATCATTTTGAACCTTTCAAACCCGCCGCCCGCCCGCCCGCCCGCATGATTCGCCATATGACAGATGCCCCACAATGGCAGGCGATGTACGGTACCGCTATTGTTGATCAGGTGTCTCATTATGCGGCGCTACACGTCTTTTTGTAAAAAAAAGGGGCCGGGCTAATGAAGCAATTAACGTGAGTCGCCCCAATCTTTTGACCCCGCCGTGCGGCAGAGGACAAGACAGGTAAATCGCCGCTCTTCAGAGGCCGCTAAGTAAGTGCCGAGGGCGATGTGTGGCCGCAATTACAATCACAAGTGGCCCCACCTGCACCTCGAGGGGGGGGGGGAGGGTGGGATTTGTGTTGATTCATCTGGGCCACAGGGCTGCGCTCGAGTGTGAAATGTAATCGACGTGTATCATGGAGGGCGGCGCGGTGGCCCAGTGGTTAGCGCTGACGCCTCACAGCAAGAAGGTCCCGGGTTCGAATCTGAGTCCTGTACAGGGTCACGGTGAGCTGCGGCCTATCCCGGTAGACACAGGGTGCAAGGCAGGGATATACCTACGATGGGACGCCAGTCCATCACCGGGCACTGCGGGCAATTTAGTCTGCGAGCCAATTAACCTATACAGCAGCATGTTTTTTTGGACTGTGGGAGGAATCTGGAGTGCCAGGCGAAAACACACGCGGACACAGGGAGAACATGCAAACTCCACACAGAAAGGCACCCGAGCCGAGATTCGAACCCAGGTCCTTCTTGCTGTGAGGTGACAGCGCTACCCACTGGGCCACCGTGCCGCCCTGAACATTCCATATCATTACTATTTAAGCACCAATATAAATGTATCCTAAAAATGGCTTATCAGTACCAACGCATGTGGCAAATGCTTAAAATTATCACCTCGAAGAATTGTATCTCGATCCCAAGTATGATATATTTTTTTTAATGATAAGCATATTAACTATAAACATTGTAGTACTGCGTGCTCAATAGAGAATATAATTTTTAGAAGGATTTAGGGAAACGTACTGATGTAGGTTTGTCACGGCTCAGTGTACGATGAGAATTGCTCTCCATAGCGGTTCTTTCGGGATAGCCGTGTCGAGCGTGGAAGGTGAAGCGTCGCGATTGAGGACCGCTCGCCGTGGCTCTCCCGAAAGGGCGGTACGGAAAGCAATTCTCAGAAGAAGAAACGTCATGTTAAACAACTATGGAACATCTCATCTCATCTCATTATCTGAAACCGCTTAATCCTATATAGGGTCACGGTGAGCCGGAGCCTATCCCGGAAACACAGGGCGTAAGGCAGGAATACACCCGACGACGGGACGCCACCAGTCCATCGCGGGCATTGCGGGACAATTTTAGTCTGCGAGCCAATCAACCTATCCAGGAGCATGCTTTTGGACTGTGGGAGGAAACCGGAGTACCCGGTGAAAACCCACGCGGACACGGGGAGAGCATGCAAACTCCACACAGAAAGGCACCCGAGCCGAGAGATTCAAACCCGGGACCTTCTTGCTGTGAGGCGTCAGCGCTAACCACTGGGCCACCGCGCCGCCCAACTATGGAACATTGCCGGCAAAATAAATAGCAAGTGTATCCAGTGAAATAGATGGAATATATGCTAAGCTCTCTGACCATGGTAAATACTGGAAGTATTTTCCAGCCCAGGCGGTATCGACCATGGGCTGAAAGCGGGCGATGCATAGGTTTTGGCTGGGCGGCGGTAGCTGACGGAGGGATCCGCACGTTACACATGGGGCTTGTCTGCGCTGTGACTGGCGGGGCCGCACGGGACACTGAGCGCGAGCTGGGTCATGTCTGATTCTCTGCGCGAATGACGCGATTCTCTCGAGGAGACAATCGCAGACCCGCCCTGACCTCTCCCACGACAGCGCGCTCGCCACCACCACCCCCACCACCTCTCCACCACGCCTGACAACTCTCTCCATTCCCACCCTTGTCGCTTGCTTTACAGCCGCCTCTCAATACAATCGGCTCAATGCGATTTACACGCGCGTTGCTGAGACGACGGTCCCCAGCGATGTCTCCGCAGACTGCTGAGGCGAGTGTCTGTCGGCGAGTCGGATCCACGAAGGCACCGGGGTGGGTGGCCAGCAACACGCACGGCCGCCTTTGTCTCCCCAAGAGGCAATATTTACAAATCGCCCCAGCTACTAATTTGATACTTTGTGGACCGAGTTAGCGAGGTCGTCAGTTTGCATTGAAGCTGGAAACAATCGTTGAGATTTATAGCTCTTTTTTACCAGTTGCGTAAAGCGCGCGGGGGGGGGGGCTATTTATTCAATAAAATTAATCAAGGCAGTAGCGTGTCTTTGGAGCGTAGGGGGAAACCGGAGTACCCGGCGAAAACCCGCGTGGACGCGTCGAGAGAGAGAGAGCGAACACGCAATCTCCACACAGAAAAGCACCCGAGCCAGGATTCGAACCCGGGTACTTTTTTGTTGTTGCTGTGAAACGGCAGCGTTGCTCACTGCGCCACCGTGCCGGCCAAAGGGAAGGCACAGGACCGTGTCAGATATCCGTCTCTCGGTAACAGTGATGGCCACGAGTGGGAATCGAACTCGGCTCGGCTCGCAGATCAGCGCATTTAACCGCTGCGCCGACCGCGAGCGCACACACGCACACACGCACGCACAACACACGAACTTACAACAAAACACGTGCGCTACACACACGCACACACAAGTCATATCACCGTTTTGCCCCCCCCCCCACACAAACTCGCCGTGCAATGCCATTGCACAGAGCGTTACAGACGGCGCGCATGACCGCGCGCGCACCTTGGCGATGAAACAGAATTATGCGCTTTTACACATTTATATATAAATACTGGGAATACAATGTTTCACAGCGGACCCGCAAATGCACTGCAAATGCGCGCCTACAACGCAAAAGGACACGGTGCTATGTCCTTATTCACACGTGTTGGTGATTAAAAATATATATAACAGCACGTTTTGAAATCAATGAACAGCACAGTCCTAAGCTTGTGGTGGAAATTCGATCGGTGAGGTGCAGGGTCCAGTATTCCCACTACAACAGTCATCGACTACGCGCAGACCGTTGATGTAGAGGTTGCGCTGACATCTCCACATCAGTGCTGCCCAAGGCGGTTCGATTTCCACCTTGGCTGCCTTTCCGTGCAGAGGTTGTGTGCTCTCTCCGCCTACTCTGAGTGGGTTTCCCCCAGGTTCTCTTGTTTCCTCCCCACAATTAAAAAGAGCTCATTACTTTATTGGCCAATGAAGGCGGAATAAATAGGAAGCAGTGTCTCGAAGGTTAACGCCGTTTAACGATGTGGTTTGACCCTCCCTCCCTCCCTCCCTCCCTCCCTCCCTCCCTC
>JAZEWT010000006.1:25251663-25265723 GCA_036362905.1 Mordacia mordax | reverse complement strand
GACCAGAACACCCTTGCTGTGCAAAGGTCAGATGCACTGGCAGCACCGTGCAGCTTATTACTGCAAAAATAAAAATGCCCCTATTATACCCCCCCATGTAAACAAAAAAACGCTTCGTTTATGCGGGATTTGTAAATGTTCACCGTATTCAAACTGATGATTTATACAAGCACCAATCACTCAAAAACTATGCCATAAAAGCATCAATGATATTGAGTCATGTAAATAATATATATTAATGTTTGCATACATTGCACACTGCAATTAAATGGCTCGGACATACAAACAAGTATGGCATTTAAACTGTCATTGGAAAGCTGAAAGCAAAAAAGAAAAGCCTTGGAAAATAAAGTCTCCTTAATGCTTCATGACAACTAAACATCAGCTCTTGAACTTAAATTTAATGAGTCTGAGCTGGAAATGCTGTACAGCCATGGCTGGATAGCTTAAGAACCCTCTGTTCGAACGATGGGTCACAGATCGTGACACCTCCACAGCATGGGCACCGGCGTATATGGAACAAAATATATATAAATAAAACACGAACGATAAAAGGTCATTCCGAACCGTGGCACTGGTGCAGAGCCAAAAGTGTTTACCAGGAAGGAGGCAGACGACATATATCAGTTAGCAGCAATCATCGAAAAAAAGTCACCACAGACGCAGTACTTGAGATGTTTTGCAAGAATCCAGACGCCTTGCCCTTCCTGGCTCTCTGTGGACCTGTATAGGGGCCCGGGTAATAGCCTGCCTCGATGGGTCAAAGGGCAGCCTCCTGCTAAGACGTTTAGATGTTCAGACGGCAGGCAAGGGGCGGATAGGGCACAGGCGAGAGCTCCCCCGAAATCCGAGTTGGCCTGCACTTGGCGGATGCAGTGCTCTACTTAAAAGGCGCAGCATGGCCTTTCCACAGACGTTTATTGCGAGTGACTACAGACAGAAACATTATATTTAACGGCAACAAATGTACCGCAAATTACAGGTGTCCATACGTTAAAGGCAGACTCCTGGTAGGATACAAGAATAGCGTTAAAGCATCTTGCTTTGCGACAACTTGCGTCGAATTCCAAATTTTATTTGATATTCTAATATGATGAAGGCATCCCCCAGTTGTGATTTCCATTTACACATAGTCCCGTGATGCCACAAGCCGTTTAGCACCAGGACGAGCCGATTTCACTGCTCCATCTCCGCAGTGGACGTTTGCTTTCGTTGGGGGGGGGGATGGGAGTGGATGGAGGGGGTGGCGTATTTCCTGTTCGAGCTGCTGCCACTTTGTCGTCAGCGTCAAGAGTCGGGCGTCATCCTGTCGAGAGACGTGTCCTGTCCAGACCAATCACGTGTCTGCACGGTCAACACGACGTCTATAACGTGCGTCCTGTAGGCTGCGTGTGACGAGATCAAGAATGTGGCTCTAAATCTGGTTTTCATGGCGTCGGATTTCGTGGCAGCAGTTGGTTTTAAGTGGTAAAGTGAAGTTTGAAAGTCGTGCATTCTGACCGAAACGGCATGAGTCCGATCGTACTTTTGTGTCTGTATTTATTTACTGATGGCTTGTGTGTTCGTGCTCCGAATGTCACGGTCGTATTATTGAACAAATACAATTACCAGGCTGCAGCGCAGTCTAAAGGTGTAGCAGCCTTTATTTGCTCATCCAGTAGCACATGAGCAATTGCTTGCCCATGCAATTGCTTGCCCATTCAATTGCTTGCCCATTCAATTGCTTGCCCATGCAATTACTTGCACATGCCACTGCTGTCAGAAAGGCTCGACGCTGCAGGGAGTTCTCGAGGCCCTCTGAGTGGTATTTGTCTTACACTTCCACACTGACCAGACTTTTTGGAAGAGGTGCGAGTAACGCACACACTTAAGCCCACCGCACAGAACCTACCAATCAATTTACGCAGATAAGCGCGCTTGTAATGCTGGGTGGAGCGCGGTGAAGTCGGGGGTGGATTTTTTCAACCACCGCGCCGGTAGAAGGGACAGACCGGACCGACTTCCCGACTGAAAGCACTGTGCCGCCCTCCGCTGCACCATGGAATGAACAACGAACACAGTGCTGTACGTACAATTCGACGCACGCACGCTAAGGCTTTGCGCAAATGTGTTAAAATTGTCACTGGGCCAACGAGAAACAAATATGATAAAGTACTGAGTGGCAAAACAAAATGTGATTCCTTTGTGTTCAATAAAAACGAGGCATATATCTAAGGTTTCAGATGAATGTGGCTTTGCGTTAACATTCCAGACTTCAAGGCCTAACAGATGAAGCAAAGACTTTCCTCCTACTTCTAAATATGAGACAATATTTCAATTTCGTTTTCTCATGACGCTTGACTACAAACATAATACAAGGGTTTTGAATTCCATTTTTTGCGTGGCACAAGTTAAGATTCAAAACTTTATCAGCAAATAAGTTAAAACGCCACCGAGGCATATCTTCGCTGTAAACTGATTTGCATAAAGGGCTGATATTCAGAGTACATGCATTCTGTTGACTCTGATCAGTTGAGATTAAACATCGTTCAGATTATAAACATGTACCCAAGTGGCCTTGCAGAATTGTAATAAAATACGTTTATGTTTTCCTCACATATACAACAGATGTGGTTTAAGCATGGTCCTGCACAGAACCTACGTAGTTGCCTTTGCCAATAATTTCTGTAAATGCAGAGCCTTTGCAGAATGTGAAGTGCATTAATAACTTCCATGGAGCTCACGTAAACGGATCAAGAAGCTCAGTCATAACACCTACCTGTCATGACAAACGGAAATTGACAGTACCGTCCAGCAAGGCAAGTGAGCTGATGGAGCCTCGTTCCGATGCACGAAACAAACCCGTGCTCGCACAGAGCAACATTAGTCTCAGCACGCCTGAGGATGCCTCCAATGTGGAAGGCGAAACGTCGCAAAGGAGAGAGGAGGAGTGCTCGACACGGCTATCCAGAAAGATAAGCGTTGGACAGAAGTCACTGACGTTAAAATGGTAATTTAATTACATTTATATATTTTTTTTAATCCTTACTATTTTAAATCAATTTCATTGACAATGCCACCCGCTATCTATACGGATATTGGTCAGCTGTGTGTTATGATTAATGACCACTGGATTGGGCGTTTTTATAGTTGTCGTGATATAAAGTATAGTGCCCTCGCAAGGACTTACAGAAAATGTTTTCAGACATGGAAATAGGCAGCCGATGTTCTCAGTTAAAATGTTTGCCGGTTTCACAGACCACAATGTACATCTGTTATCAAAAACAAAGGAAGTTGGAAGATTCGCAAAAAATACGTTAACATACATCACTGTTCAGAGCAATTTTCCTCCCTTGCAGGTAGACATATAAAAGCAATAAATAAGTAAAACAGTTATTAACGTCAATAATTCAGGATGCGCTCGGGGGTGCATCACAATTCAATACGGCGCGCAACTCAAAAGCGGGGGTCTCTCGGAAAGGTCGGCACAGATTTGTTCCGCAGATGGAATATTAAATGACGCCAGCACACGAGAGATCTCTATTCGCAGATGACGAGCAGAAGCTCGATAACCCGCGCACGCATCTCAAGCAAAATATTTATTACTTCCTGACAGTCGGTGGGAACGGGAGCGCAAGGGGTCGAGCGAGTGCTCGCGCCTGCTATCGCTGGCAGAACCGCTCAGTTTCGACGCAGCGCACCTGGCCGGGGTGACACGGGATGACGCGGTCGTTGGGCGCTGCCCTCGGCGAAACCCACCCCCCCCCGCCGTCGCCGCCGCC
Organism: Mordacia mordax; assembly: GCA_036362905.1. NCBI lineage: Eukaryota > Metazoa > Chordata > Hyperoartia > Petromyzontiformes > Petromyzontidae > Mordacia > Mordacia mordax. The sequence goes on along the minus strand of JAZEWT010000006.1, from coordinate 25,261,962 downwards.
GCCGATGGCGCGCAGCGAACGCCGCGGCCGTCGCGGGCTTGGCGAGGAGCGCCGAATGCGTTTCACCGCGGAGCCGCGCGCAGCGGAGACCGCGCCGTCGCCCGGCGATCTGGCCACATTCTGACGTGACACGTGTTGTGACGCCACGACGTGTCAGCCGACGGTGACCGACACGCAATGGGAACGTGCGCTGCACGCTGAAGCAAGCTGCATGGCTCAGCGCGCGATGCCGAGACTGGGTGCCAAGTCATCCAAATCACACTTGCGGTGGCAGGCATACGACGCGATCCTTCCACAGACTCATTCATGAAGAGAGGGATAAATTATCGAGAAAATAATATTTTACAACTAAGCATCTACACTTCTCCCGGCAATCTCAATAACCCGAATACAACCTCGTCAACACTCTCCTCTGCAATATTCGGAGCCATTGTTCTCTCAACATTGAGAAGCTGTTTGACGAACGTAAGAGAGTCGATGTAGGTATTCACAACTTTACGCACGAGAACCGCTCCCGGGAGCTGCTCTTTCGGGATAGCGGTGTGGAGGATTAGAGGAGGAACAGTCGACAGGGCGTTCTGAAAGAGCAGCTCTTGAGATCAATTCCCAACAAAAGAGTCGTGACAAATCAGGAGGGGTGTCGATTAATCGATGACCCTATCTTTTAATAATGGGTGAAAAGAGATGTTTCAGTGCTACTGATAAACTGCAGACAATTGTCACACAGGAATGGGATTTGAGGTCACGTCGTTTTAGCACGCAGAGCCCCTCCAACTGCAAAGCATCTGCGTAGATATGTAATTGATGGTAGAGTCTTGAAAATGTACATATTTACTACAAACGATAACACAAGCTGTTTATAGCCACGTAAGCGAGTTTAATTTCTTCTGCCAATCTGACCCAAACAAAAGCGCCGCGTCCAGCTTCGCAACGCCCACACTTGGCCAGAGGTGTCAGAAACATCCGGACGCGGTGAGGGGGCGCGCCGGCGTGAGCGTACGCACGCACGCACGCACGGACGCACGCACGCACGCAACGCGCAGTTCCGTGAATACGAACGTCTCGTTCAAATCCACGCACGTGTGAAACCGTCATTCGTCAGCTGTCAAGGGCGACTGCTGAAGACCCGCGGAAATATCTGATACCGAAAGGCACGATGCGCAACTAACGCGGGGGGAAATATTCGTACATTTACGTAATGTGCCCGCGTGACTGATGAATTAAACATTTCGGAGACAGTCGTTCCCCATACAATAGCGCTTAGGCCATTTTTCACATCGATACGCACGCACGCACATATATTAAATCCGCGCATTAAACCGTAACGTGGCGATCAACAAAAGAACCGCAATCGATACCTATTTTGTGACCTTGGAATGGACCCTTTTACAGAGGCACTATCGGACAAAGCAAAGTTTGCGTGACGGGCGGCGATCAATCGGCTAATTCCGTGCCCGGTAATGTTTGCCCATTACTGCGTCGGGACCCGGGACGGGGTACGTGCCCGCGTCGGAGCGTGCCAGCCCGTGCCACGCGAGGCCCAACCCAGACAAATTCGAGCGCGGCGTAATGGTTATTGTCAGAGCTCTTCAGACAAGACGACGTTGATCAATGCCCCGTCACTGGCGTGCGTGACCCAAATTGCGGCCCGGTTAGCGCGGCGAGACGTGAAAAGTGAAACTTCGGGGTGGCGGGGGACAAGGACACAGCGAGGACGCGGGCCCAAGCGGGGAGAGTGAGAGAGAGAAGACTCTCATATTAAATCGCAAATCTAGAAAAACAGTAATTACAGCGAAATGATGGAGATTACTCAGTTTTTGGTCCAATTTCACCCGAGTCGTTATTACTAAAGATTGTTGCGTGCTGCCAAGGGTTTTTTTTTTCACGGAATGCTGAGAGGCCTCGCGGCCACCCAGGCCGACGCGTCTTACTGAACCATCACAATCCCGTACCGGTACTGTGCCGGGCTGGAGACAAAGCTCTGCTTTGCAACTGGTTTTTTAAATTATTATTGTTGCCGGTCAATAAAGACGTATTCGTTTGTACAAAATAAATTGTGCACTGTGGAGCGAGCTTAAAAAAAAAGGCGGGCTCTGGAACGTTTTCATAAAGCTCTCCCTAGTTCACACTGCGTGAATGCAACTGGTCTCCACACACGGCGGACGATTCAGCATTGTTTTCAGACTAAAGCTTGCATGACAAACGTGCTTTGCCGCGTAAAATTATGAGCAGGTCAGCAAAGTTCAACGTTGGAGGGGGGGGGGAAATATTCAACTGCAAAAAAAATGTCTCCAAGCTTTGTTCGGGTTACGAGCACCTTGAGAGATGTCCATTAATTCTGAGAAAACTGAAATTTCTAAAGAGGACGTACGGCTGGGTGGTCCACAAGGCTGGCACGGTCACCCAGCGGCCAGAGATTCTGAGATCCACGGGACCAAACTAGGCTCTATGTGGACATGGCCGCAACACAGGAGGAATGGGAAGAGCAACTGGTTTTATTAGCGAAGCAATTCTCTGACTCACCTATGAAGACACAAAGAAAGGGCACCATCTAGCATGAGGATAAAAAAAGTTATTTGAAGGGTACTCGTAGTTCTATGGAATTCCATAGAGAATATGTGAGATATCTGTGAGATATTCTGTAACGCACAGGGTATGCACTGCTCTGTTAGACTTACAAACGAACACTTGTCGGGAATGAATGTGATTTGTACAACTGCAGTAAAAAGTGGGGAAGAGATGAAAATTTTAAGACGTAAAACAATTAAGAATCAAACATCCAAAGTGCAGACAGTCGTCTTCAGAAGATGCACATCTTATAAACATCAACACAAGTCATTTTGTCATATTGCAAACTTTCAACCGAGGCACAAATACGGCGCGTGCGTCAATCTCAACGTAATTAAAAATGCACGCATCACCACCGCTGGGTGTTTGACGCGGGATGATATAAAGTTGCGAGCCCGTATTAAAAACGTGTACGCCCGGCGCATTCCCCCGCAGCGTTTCTCCCACGTTTTCATCTTTCCCAGGCTCGTGCCATCAACCTGCCAGCGATGACTCGCCGCGAGAGAGGCGGCGTTTTAATCAGACGGCTTTGTGGGAAGTGTGGCCGTGCGTGTTTCTCACCGCTTCCCCCCGAGCTCCCCCCCACACGTCGCTGCCCGCGCCGCGCCACGCCGCGCCACGCCGCGCCGCGCCGCGCCGTGCGCGCGGGCCCGACAGCGGGCGGGCGCAGCAGAAAAACCTCGCCCCTCGGCCGGGAACGGCAGCCGCCCCCGAACGCCCCGGGAGTCACGAAAACGCCAGAAGCAAGCGCGCGAATCACAACTGGCCGCGGTGGAAGTGTTCGGGTTACGGGAGGACACGGCACGCTGACCGGATCGAGAAATTCTCACGTCGCATTTCCGTTTGAACGATCGAGGCCCCCGCGCGCGCGCTCTGCCCACAGGTTTGACGAACGCTAATGAATGCTGGCAACGGGCGACTCTGGTTTGCGCGCACGCAGCTGAACAAACCGAATACAGCCGGCTTAGTTTTTTTTTGTATCGGTATTATTATACACACACACAGTTATTTGGGTAATTTATTAATTTTATACGTTCATTTCTTGGTTATTTCTACACCCCCCCCCTCCCCCGAATAATATTTTCCATATTTTATTGCTGTTTTTCTGCACAGTAAGGTAGAAGAGAGACGGGGAATCATTCCATTAGGAAGGTTCTCCACCACTGTGACCCCACCAGAGGAAGCTTCAGACAAACCCTCTCCGTAAGATATTAATCGTACTCTGTCACGTGCTCCAGAGCTATTGGAAGAGGTTACACGACTGGCGTCGGTTGTCGCCGCTCGAGGTATGAGAACTGGTGTTCGTTCCGGGACAGCCATGTCTAGCGGTCCCTGCCAATCTCCCGAAGCACCCACGCGGTACCCCCATCGCACACGAACCGTCAATCACCCGCGGTGCACGCACGCCTACAGATGGGTGGACAGGGAGTTCGGAAACTTTGGGTCGCCGTCACAAGCGGCGTGCCGGGAGTTGGGATCGAAGCGGCGACAGCGTGATAAAAACCAAGGTGCCAAGGCAGCGGACCCAGAGTCCAAACAATTAACAAACTTACCGGTGTAGAAATGTGCCCAAGTCGTCGTCGTCATCGATTTTTAACACCACGAGCACACAAAAAAAAGGCCCACGAGCAAAGCGGTGAGGTGCGGTGGTGTCCAGGCAACCGAGCCGCATTCCACATTCCCTCGCTGCTCTCTCAATCCAACTCCGACCTGGCTCTCGTCCCCCCCTTGGGGGTATCTTAGCCGCCTGCGTTTAATTATTGGCAATCCTGGCAGGGATCCGCCACGCGCTTAATTACGCCGGCGTTTGATGCACGCTGATGCCGCTGCTCCGAGCGCAGAGGGCCTTGATAGCTGGTGATGTATGGCGTGCGTGGGCCGTGTGAAAATAAACAGTGGCACGGGAGGCAATTCGTCCTTTTTGACACCGACAAGATAAAGGGCAGGGAGGCACGGTGGAGTATATCCAATTGAAAGAAATATTATCTCGAAAAACTTATCTCTCAATGCCCCGATATTTACTAAACCCAATTAGTGTCATATTTCTGTTTCTTTGCCTGATCAATGTCGTTTATGCTGAGACCGTCCAGTTAGATGTCAAGGGTTTTTTTTACAATTTAGACATTTTGAGATCATTTTAAAAGACATCCTAAAATAACAAGTATGAATGAGTATCGCAGAAAATAAAAGTCTAACATCCGTGCTTAATCCACTGCTAGACATTTTTTATTATTGTGCCGTTCATATATTATCGTCGTTGTTGTTGCTGATGTGACGATTTCTCCGCATAGAAATTATTATCATTATTAGAGACAGGCATCTCGACTGCAGTGACAATTTCTCATGGGCCTGTGATGACATCAGCTCCTGCACACAAGCTGATCTCATCCCTATGTTTCCGTGGTGACCATCTTCTCAGGCACATTCTCCCCTTTGCCACTGCATCATTATTCTCCACCATTGGATACCTAGCAAGGCGCTATGCCCAGGCCCATGTATATAACTCAAAAATCGAGACGATCTCTCTTGCATTTGTTCGCGGAACCACGTCTTTATCATTCTATCTCTTAAAGTAATTCCAACTATTTATCTCTCTCCTCGCCTCTTCACAAACTTTACAGCTTTCGTTCCGCTTCATTTATCACTGGGCATGTTTCTAATCCATACATCACAGCAATAATCAGCAATTTCAAAACGTATCCTGCCTTAAGAGTGGCACGGTGGCCCAGTGGGTAGCGCTGTCGCCTCACAGCAAGAAGGTCCCGGGTTCGAATCTCGGCTCGGGTGCCTTTCTGTGTGGAGTTTGCATGCTCTCCCCGTGTACGCGTGGACCACAGACCAAAAAAAACATGCTGCTGCATAGGTTAATTGGACTGCAGACTCAATCGCCCTCAGTGCCCGGTGATGGACTGGCGTCCCATCGTGGGTAAATCCCTGCCTTGTGCCCTCTGTCTGCCGGGAGAGGTTCTGGCTCACCCCGACCCTGTACAGGACTAAGAGGTTTCTGACGATGAGATGAGATCCTTCCTTAAGTACATCGGTGCGTTGGTTTCATTAAAAGGTCCATTTTGCCAACAGCACTCAAAACCGGGCTGGGACACATTTTAGCCATCAATTTGGAACGCGCCTTCGGTAATTTCCCTGGGTATACACGCCCCGGTGTCTTCTGCAGCCACTCTCCTCTAACCCATATCTCCAAGCGAGCGCATTGTAACGGGACTTTTGTGTCGCTGGTCGAAAATGTCCTTGGCGAAAAAAAAGGAGTGACTTTTGCGTTTTCGGTAGTTTTTATTTCAGTGCTTTAAAAAATAAAAACAGGTAACGATAATATTATCGCCTTGTTCGGTTTGTGGCCACTGCACCGCTAGCCAACGTTACCAAGCGAGCGGCGTTCGCGATTCCTCCGCGCGCACTCCGCGACCGCTGTGACGGATCACACGGAGCTTGGATGTGCGAAGGGGACATAAATAAATAAATAAATAAAATCCGCGACATTCCCGAAAGCAAGTCACAGGGAAGGCCTGCGGTACAACTTGTACGAATTTTCCGAATTCGTAGCCGCTGAAGCCAGCACGAGCCCATCAAGGTGCAATAAGCACGATAAGAATCCGCTGCACCGAGCCATTGCCACTGACTGGGGGTGAAAATAAACATTGGGGAGAGAGGGGTGAGCGCAGGCAGAGCACGCGGGCGCACCGGCAGGGAGACTGCGCTCCGCACGAAGGCGGCGGCAATGGGGCGATACGCATTTTGTTTTATTTTAGTATCACTACCTGGTTTTTATTTTTTTCATACAACACACTTAGCTCCCCAATAGCGCGAGTTTATGAAATGTGATAATCATCACATTTCATCATCAGATCACGGCTCGACGTATGATCATTGCTCTTAGGAGCTGCTCTTTCGGGATAGCCGTGTCGAGCGTCCCCCTTTCTCCTTCACGATGTTTTGCCTCCCACGTTGGAGGCATGACTAGGCTTCAAAAACTTGATAGAGGACTACTGAACGTGGCTATCCCAAAAGAGAAGCTCTTCGGAACAATTATAATTAGTAGGGATTTTTTTGTACCCAGCAATGCCTCAAGTCTTTTTCACGCGTGTCCTGCCAAGTTTCCGCATTCGAGAGCGAAGCTGGCATTTTAAACTCCGAGTTTAGTTATTGGCAGGTAAAGTTTTCAGCCCCGGGGTATTGTGCCAATGTTAGATTTATGGGGGGGGGGGGGATTTGTTTCAACCATGGAAGGAAAACAGAAACGCAGTAGAAATTGATGAACTCTACAAAGATACCCGAGCCGGGAAATCGCACGCAGATCCTTCTTGCTGTGAGACAAGTGCCGCCACCGTGCCACCCTGCCGCCAGCGCGCCACCCTGCCGCCAGCGCGCCACCCTGCCGCCACCGTGCCACCCTGCTGCTCAATGCCAGCGCTGCGGTAATTTAAAAGTTACCCAGAACGCCTTGCAAAAGGAGAGTTATGGTCTCATGTGGGCTCTTAACCTAGTTTTAAGTAAATGGAATCCATCCGTCTATTTACTTGAAAAACTATTTTCACTTGTCCTACCCTGTGCAGCGTACGTATTTCAGACTAATGGTAGAAATAATTCTTCTCCGCTTCTCCAAAACTTTTTGCGTTGCTTTTTCCACGGATTTATTATTGTCCGGCATTCACAATAAGTGCCTTTTCTGTTCAAAGTTAGTAGGAGTAGCCAACAGTGATGGCATTATTAATATTTATAACAGTGGTTCGCTTTTATTCAATACAGGCCAGGTCAAACAGAGCAACGTTCATTACAATAACTTTCTGTTAAGCCTGACCTAGATTTTATAGAAAACGGTTTAAAAGGATAATCCTTTCTGCGACAATGTTTCACAGTCATCTGCAAAATGTTTGTTTAATGCCATAACATATATTGATTCTACTTGAATCACAACGCAATAACGCGGTGGCCGCATTATAAATGAAGGACCACAACCTGTTGCTGCGAAGAGAAGACAACTTTATAAACATTTAAGATAAATTAATGGCAATTTAGAACATTTGCCTGTTTGGTGTACCTCAGAATCTCAGCAAATGTTCAGCCTGGATAGCATCTGGACAGATGACCAGTAAAGACTGAGGAGAGCTGTTAAACACCCTGTGAGGCTACACGGTAAGGAGTAGAGGACAGTCGAAGAAAATGCACCGCTGTACTATTCTTCTCATCTCATCTCATTATCTGAAACCGCTTAATCCTATATAGGGTCACGGTGAGCCGGAGCCTATCCCGGAAACACAGGGCGTAAGGCAGGAATACACCCGACGACGGGACGCCAGTCCATCGCCGGACTATTCTTCCATGCGTCCACATTTATGCTTCCCCAGCCCACCCTGACCAGCTCGGCGAAAAACAATCAAATAACATTTCTGACCCGTTTGGCGTCGGGAGGGCCTCATCCAGCAGTGGAGTGACAAAGCGACCGTGCGCGTACGTGTGTGGCAGAGAGCTGCTGTTGCTATGGCGGGACGCTCTGTGTACCTACCGCTCTGAAATTGCTCAGTGCAGGTCAAAACTTCGAGGCGTTGCGAGGACATCGTACGCTTAAAAATAATATACAACAACAATAAATATTAAGAGTGATGAAGGCTCGCACGGAAAAATGCTGATTCGTGCGTTTTCCGCTCTCTGCCTCGTTAACTGCCACATTTTCAGACGCTGCCAGGTTTCCTCAAAGATAACTTTCACTGCCTGTCTTACTCTCCACCAGCTATTTATCACTTGAAAGAAAGCGCCCGATATTTTCATGCGATATACACGGGATGATGAATCCGGCGCGGCGTGAAGTGCTGCTGTGTATTCAAAACAAAACCAAAACACACGCGTGAACTCTGAGACCCTCGAAATGGAGCCTGCAGGAGGCTCAGGCCAGGGTGGAACACCTACAGAACTTTGCCACAGTAGCTCTTCTCACATTCGTGTTGTTCTATTGTACTCAGGAGGAGGTGGGGGAGGAGGAGGAGGAGGGCTTGCTGGCTGTGCAGATAAAAAGCAGAACCCCCCCCCACTCCATCTCCCAACTCGCGTTGAATCCCGTGAAAGAACCCCTTGCTGCGCCATCCTCGAACACATCCTTCCCAGCATTATGTCGTCCGGCAAGAACAACGTTCGTGGCTGCGTGAGTGAATCGGGGAGAAAGGGGCAAGAAATCGCAAACTAGGCACTAGGCACCACTTTTACTTTTCCTCTCACTTCAAAGGGGGGGGAAGAAAGTTTTGTTGTTGTTGCGAGTTCTGGCACGGGTGGCGGGGGGCTTAAAGGAAGCGACAGGAGGAGAGAGCCGCCGCCAGCGCCGTCGCTGCGCGCTCGAGCCGCCCTCATTAGGGCCGCGCCGTCTCGCTGGGGCCGACGCGACACAGGGGCCATCATTGTGCAAGCGCCGCTCTCCGCGGCCCGACCGCGCCACAGCCGCGCACAAAAGGCTCCGCGATAAATTGAGCGAGCTAATAAACATGAAAAATAAAATAAATGGGCGCTCCGTCGACGGCGGCGGCGGGGGAGGGGGTGGCTGGTCGGGATTTCAATTTGGCGGCGCGCTCGCGAGCGGATGAACGGAAGAAATGTGCAACGATGAGCCGCACAATGAGCAGAGAGAAGCGGGGTGGAGGTTGGACAGGGAGAGTGGGAACAAGGATGAAGCCGGTTGGCTCTCACTCAAATGGGAGACAGGACGGATGAGCCTTTATGTAAATGAAGCCAATAATTACCCGAATGCATGCCTGGCAGGATTAAAGCAAACAGAGAATGAAGTGGTGCCAGGGCTTTCCAGCTCCGTGCGTTTTCTCCAAATAGCCGACTTAATTTTTCGACGCCTAAGCTGGTCCCCCTTCACTTCACACCAATTCCCACATTACCGGGGCAGCGGCGGGCGCATTCACGCGCGTGTGTGAAGCACTGATCCCGATTACGCCCACAGCTCGCCGGGCTCCCAAGCTCGGTTAATCTCCAGAGAGCCAGGAGCCCCCAACCTACGCCACCGCGCACTCCCATGCCCTCCCGAGTGCCACTCCGATTATTCCGTTAAACGCACACGGGCACACATTCAATCACGAGCACCGGTCACACAACGGGGCCGGGATGCCTTTATTCGCCATCGGAAGTTTGGCGTAACGAAAGCTAGAACTAATTGATGTCAAGGCAGATGTAATGGGCGTGCATTATCAATTATCGATGGAGAATTTGCTACCAGGGGGCCAACTGGGTCGCAAGCTAGTCTCGCACATTCCATGCTCGCGGAGTACAGGATTTTCTCGCGCGCAATAAAAAAACGGGATTTTCTTTTTTAAAATCACACCCTCACCCCTAACCCCTCCATTCATATACTTCAAGGGCTTAGTTTGAAATGTATTCATTGTTTGGATGAAAACGATCTGTATGAAAGATCGTGCAAGATTTACAAAAAAAAAACTGCAAATAAAACGCAGGACACATTAAAAATGAGGTAACATGCACAACTCTGCGACAGACTTTGAGAGGCTGCTAAATTGGCGGACCTTGACAAATACAGCCCTTTATCAATCTGGAGGATATTATTTCACAATACTTCAAAAACACCATTCGGTGCGGCTCAAAACAGTCTCATCTCATCGTCAGAAACCGCTCAGTCCTGTACAGGGTCGTGGTGAGCCGGAGCCTATCCCGGCAGACACAGGGCGCAAGGCAGGGACATACCCACGATGGGACGCCAGTCCATCACCA
>JAZEWT010000006.1:25234801-25251645 GCA_036362905.1 Mordacia mordax | reverse complement strand
CACACAGAAAGCAGCACCCGAGTCAAGATTCGAACCCGGGACCTTCTTGCTGTGAGGCGGCGACAGCGCTACCCACTGGGCCACCGTGCCACCAGGCTCGAAACAGTATGGAGCATATATGTGAAAGCACAACAAAAAAACCCATTGTAAAAATGTGTTTTGATGCAGTTCCATCAGCTGCTCCCCATGCAGCCTCAGAGTCTATAACAGACGTTTGTGGCAGGTGGTTGCCCATCCAAGCACTAATCGAGGCCTAACCCTGCTCAGTTTCTGAGATCAGCTGTGATCGGATTCATTCTGCGCGGTTTTGACGAAGGCCACAGGTGAAGCCCGCGACCCAGAATAAATACAAACACGCAGACATATTTAAAGGCAACATATATAAATACACACACACACACGCATAAAGAAAGAGAACAGAGAACGATCGGCCTGATAAGATATCCAGGCAGACACAGGGGTTGGGCCCTTGTAAACAGAGCGCGAGGGAGATAGTTATCCCAGCGCATTCATCAATCAGCCCGTAACGACACGAGGGCCAGATATCGAACATCTGTCTTGGCACGGCCCTAAGCTGCAATCGAGACACAATTGCCCGATGGCGTGAGTGCGTGCGTGCCTGCGTGCGTGCGTGCGTACCTGCGCTGGCGTCCGGGTTGAGCCGGGAGTATTTACTGACATCGAGATTGGGCAGGCATTGTGGCAGAGGGACCCAGACGTACGTCTCCGGGCAGAGCAGGTCAGCTGGGCCATATTGGGCCTGCGGAGCATCGTCAGACAAACATGAGTTTATAAACAAATCGTGACGGGCGCCGTCGTCCTATTTACAACGTTTACCGCTAACCACCACCACTAAATCAGTTCGCGCGGAGAGGCTTAGCGATTTATCACAGCGTCGTGAGAGGTGGCGCCAGCTTGGCGAGGACTTCATCCAGCAGTGGATTGACCATGGTTGATGACGACGACGATCGTTACCGCCGCGTGGGTTTTTTTTTTGCGGTTGCGCTTAATGCCTCTCGAGCAGCGCATTTTCACGTCGCGCCGCGCGCGAACTGGCGTCATGTCCCCACGTTTCGCGAGGAGTTTCTGCGGATCCCAAGGAGAGTGAAACGGCTACCTTGACCGCGCCGTGTTACCAAGAACATTTACCAACGTTGATAAAAAAAATATTTGTGGCGGCAGCCTCAAGCACATCGACGAAGAATTTTGGTTCAAACGTTCTTTTGTGCAAAGGTTAATAATGTCTTGTGAGGAAACTTACTGGCACCAGAATATCGAGAGTGCACCACCTTGGGCATATTTACTCCAGCAGAGTGTGTTTCGCAAAGGTGAAATGAATGGGAGGGGGGGTCGTGTGAAATGCATAAAACTCTAATTACATTATTGATGTTGATTCATGTGTTTTTAGAACTCAACTTTTAAATCTTGGGCCGCTTGCTGCCCAACCCAAACATGGAACTACAATCCACAGGATTGCAATTTCACAAACATTGTTGTGCCCACCACACGAGTCTCCTGCCAACAGGTCACAGGTTTCCATAGCAAAAAGATAAACATCCACAGCGCACTGCGTCAACAAGCAGAATGCTATTATGCCCTAATGCAGTGGAAAGGTATCAAGCAAGGACTGGGAAACATTCCCCAATACGCACAGGGTAGGACAGAGGCAGCAACAACGCATTTCGAACGTGAAGCAAATACAGACTTGGCTGCTCACTACACGAGACAATCGTGTCGGTACGGTTTTCAAACTTTTTTCACACTTGCCGGTTGGAATATCACAAGGGTCTGCCACGGACTGGCGTAGGCAGGAATTTAAAAAAAGACTCCATGCGGCAGAACCAGTGACAGCATGGAGGCTGTAATGAGTGGATGGTGACTTTTTTTAAAATCTTTCCCACCCATAATGAATTCTCTCACCGTGACAAGACGTGATAACGGCGGCGCGTGTGAACTCACAGCGGGATTTAATGATTGACTCATCAGAGGGAGTTAGCAGTGATCGTGGGCGGGTCATTGAGTGGGCGCAGGATCGAGTGGGCACACAGGCGGAGGGGGCCCGCACACCCAGATGGGGGGGGGGTCACGCTCACGGGGGTGTGATCGTGCTCGCCGTTCACAGGCTCACCACCCACAGGGACAAGGGCCACACGCTGGAGCCATCCCATGCGATGACAACAGCGCTGGCAGCTCCCGGGTACCTCGTCGGGTTTGAACCGCGCTGTGCTTGGCACGATGCGTGACCTTACGCGCCATGCGCTGGCAGATTATTAAGGAAACGAACCGAGCATCGCGCGTTGTCTGTCGTTCAAACAGCACTGCCTGCTGCTGCTGCTGGTGTTTTATGGGGCAGGCGATGTCGAAGCCCAAAAACACATCGCAGAGGTGTATAGCACAACGGTGAAAACCTACGGTCATATAACAACACAGGCAGTCGTGAGCCTCAAGTGTAGCCAGTTGCAGATTTCAGCCTGGCCACCAATGTCTGCACACACAAAAAAACATTGCGGTGCATTTGGTTCAGCACTTAAATTCACGACATTCCAGCATTGAGACGTGCAAATATTGGTTTGACTGTCGTAAACTTTTGCTCTGCGTGGCAGATGTCCTTCACTGTGTGATCCCGAGGTCACATGATGGGATCTCAAAAGGAGCTCTGTGATTTTTGCTTCGGCAGGCTGCTGTCTAATGTGAAGGGGTTGCACCGACGGCACAAGAGATCAGACCGATGTTTCATCTCACGATGTGACAGGGATGCTCCGTCGGGATGAAATTACGGTGAAGAGGCAAAAAAAATAACAACACTCAGCCACGCCTTGCCATAGCCCACGTGCAAGCAATTACACAACGCAGACATGCCCTATGGGCTAGAGATGACACTGACCTGCCCTGCGGGCGGACAGGGCTTAGCTGCCGCTGGCTTAAGCAGTCGCATTCAGACCTGCGGAGGACGGCGCGGTGGCCCAGTGGGTAGCGCTGTCGCCTCACAGCAAGAAGGTCCGGGGTTCGAATCTCAGCTCGGGTGCCTTTCTGTGTGGAGTTTGCATGTTCTCTCCCCGTGTCCGCTTGGGTTTTTCGCCGGGCACTCCGGTTTCCTCCCACAGTCCAAAAACATGCAGCCGCATAGGTTAATTGGCCTGCAAACTAAATTGCCCGCAGTGCCCGGTGATGGACTGACATCCCATCGTGGGTATGTCCCTGCTTTGCGCCCTGTGTCTGCCGGGATAGGCTCCGGCTCACCGCGACCCTGTACAGGACTAAGCGGTTTCTGACAATGAGATGAGATTCAGACCTTCTTCGTGGCTCAAGCACCGCAGCAGACCTGCCAGTCAATCAACCGGGGATTCCCATGCACACCCCAATCCTCCGCCGGCCTCCCCGTTGTTCCCCCCCCCCACACCAAACCGCACTCTGCCCCAAAACCCTCCCTCGTCCTCGCGGCACTTCAGCCACTTTTAATGAAGCCAGGTTCGGGTTACGCGGAGGAAGACGCTCGTCCCACGCGCTCCCCCGCGCGGCACGGCGATATTGAAAGTCCCACGGCCAGCGTCTCACACGAGCCGAGGGCAAAGCTCTTCACTACGCAAAGTGTCAAACACTGGCGTGTCATTCATCACGCGCTCATGCGCATAAAGCGACTCTCTCGCGCCGAACTTATACACATATAAAACATAACGTCCTGCGAGTATGCGTGCGTTGGCTCCGCTTGTCCGACGTGTACTCTTGAACCGGTCCGGGCTGCTGAATGATGGCGCAAACAGCCGTTTGCGAAATATAAGCAGAGCAACGGACATAAATGAGCTGTGTATAGTAACTGAGTGAGTGATGGTCTCGAAAAGTTAACTGGATCCACCGACGATCAGGACTGTGCAGATAATGCCGATGGTAGGGTTAATGTGGTTCTTATCGGTAGACTCTTCAAGGGCAGCTCTCAGTGGACATACGCTCTTGGCCGTGGAGACAAAATTTGAGATCTCATCTCATTGTCAGAAACCGCTTAGTCCTGTACAGGGTCGGGGTGAGCCGGAGCCTATCCCAGCAGACAAAGGGCGCAAGGCAGAAATACACCCACGATGGGACGCCAGTCCATCATCGGGAACTGAGGGCAATTTAGCCTGCAAGCCAATTAACCTATACAGCAGCATTTTTTTTGGACTGTGGGAGGAAAACGGAGTGCCCGGCGAAAACCCACGCGGACACGGAGAGAGCATGCAATCTCCACACAGAAAGGCACCCGAGCCGAGATTCGAACCCGGGACCTTCTTGCTGTGAGGCGACAGCGCTACCCACTTGGCCACCACCGTGCCGCCCTAAAATTTGAGATGTCGTAACGAAACAATAAAACTGTTTAGACAAACTTACTCCGGTCCTCGATGATGGAAAAAAACTTCCATGCCCACTGAATCTCACGGGGAAAACTTTGTGTCAATACCTAGACAAAACTTTCAGTTGCAGATCTGACAGGCTCAGGAAAAATACATTCTTTTAAAAACACGGGCCGCGTGATTTACAGCTAATTTCCTGTACTCGGGACACAACTGTCAATCGCGTTCCCGCGTGGTTTTACTCAGCTTCTGACAAACACAAAAACCAGGCCATTAGCCGTGTTTATTTTAAAACACACAAACGGGCGAACAAACCTCACGGAGCCGCGCGCACGGCGTCGCCGCCGTTGAACGCCGCGACGCGAGCGGTTCAGGTTGCAGTTCAACGCCGGGACCGCGCGTACTGCGTAACCGAGGCTCACTCGGTCGCCGAAAATTCTCTGTCGCTTGCAATGTGGAACCGCCTCTATCACCATTAACTTTCGCCAAGTTAAATTTGCATTAATGTCTGCCAGGTGTTGGCGAATGCATGAGTTCCCATAGGCAGTCACCGCGCTCTGCTCAGGCTAATGAGCGGCGACATTTACGTGGGGAGTAACAAAAAAAGTTTTAACAACAAAAATACTAACTTGAATATGATTATACATTGTTATTTAGCAGACGCCTTTATCCAGGGCGATTGCATAATCACATGCACGTTTCAAATAAATAAATACACAACACAGGCAGCCCAACACTGCTAAGTGTCAAGGTGTTACTGTTTAAGATGTCTCATCTCATCTCATTATCTGAAACCGCTTAATCCTATATAGGGTCACGGTGAAGCCGGAGCCTATCCCGGAAACATAGGGCGTAAGGCAGGAATACACCCGACGACGGGACGCCGGTCCATCGCCGGGCATTGCGGGACAATTTTAGTCTGCGAGCCAATCAACCTATCCAGGAGCATGCTTTTGGACTGTGGGAGGAAACCGGAGTACCCGGCGAAAACCCACGCGGACACGGGGAGAGCATGCAAACTCCACACAGAAAGGCACCGGAGCCGAGAGACTCGAACCCGGGACCTTCTTGCTGTGAGGCGTCAGTGCTAACCACTGGGCCACCGCGCCGCCCACTGTTTAAGATGTCAGACATGTAAATAATAGTTATAAAGATGTGACTTAAGCAGTTTGCTGAATGTTGAGAGTGATTCTGTGGTCCTGATTTCTATTGGGATGCATTGCTATCATGACGGGGCCAGTGTGGTGAAGCAGCGAACATTGGAAGCCGGAGAGAGGAAGTGTGGTGCGATCAGACGACCAGAAGTTGTTGAGCGGAGACAACGAGAGGGGGTGTGGGGGGAGATGGTGGCGCGAAGGTAAGAGGGAGCAGAGAGGTGGAGAGAGCGATGGGTAAGAACCAAGATTTTGAATTTGCTGGGTGCAGCCACCGGCAGGCAGTGTACAGAGCGGAGCACGGGAGTTGAATGGGAAGAGCGAGGCAGATCTAAGACGAGGCGAGCAGAGGAATTTTGGATAAGTTCAAGTGGGCAGATAGCGTACACAGACAATTTAACTCGGAGAGAATTGCAGAAGTCCAGGCGGGATAGCACCGAAGCCTAGAGCAGGAGTTGAGCTGATTCTACGGTAAGAAACGGACGGATGTTGCGAGATCGATCCTATATGTAGAGAAAATATGAAAGCGACGAATCCAGGATGACACCTAGGCTCCGAACAGGGCTGGAGGCAGAAGTAGTTGTTGAACGAATGGAGATGGAAAAGGTGAGATCAGGCGAGGGGGGTGAAGAAGATGGGAGAAAAATGACGTCTGATTTTAACACAACTACAAAAATTCTCTTCACAGAGTTGATCTTTTTTTTGTGCAAATAATATCCTTACTTAAGGTAATAGGAGGCAATACTTGTGAAATTATCCTCCTCTACCCACATTCTCCAGCCAACCTTCAATTAGCGCCACGTTTATTTTGTTTAACCAGGTGAGAACTCATGAGACCAGGATCGCGTAATTTGCAACAGTGACCTAGGTCATTAGTTTGCACATAAGGGGCATTCATCGCTGTGCAGAGTCCCGAATGGGCAATTAGCGGGTAGTTTCAAATTTGGCGAATATGGACCCTGACGCAGGCAGATGATGGCCTCTTTTTGGGAACGATGCGAGGGGATCTTTAGACAAACGCCGCGAAGCAAATGTCACACTAACTTTACGGTTTAACACACACGGCAGCATTAATCAGGGCGGCCGCTGGATTCACACCGTGAGCATCTGCAACCAGCGACGTAGGCACCACCACTCTGCGTGTGACTGCCCGAAGCATGACCTTTGTGTTGGGGTTATTAGTAAGTAAGCTATAAACATGCATGTCTGTGCTTATGAGATTGATTATAATACTGGGGTCCTATGGGATTTTACCAGATGCTTGCCTGGGGTTTTTGGATGAAATCTCAGATAAGCTGGGTCAGAGGCCCATTGTGGGCATCCAAAAAAAGTGTTGGCAGACTACTGGAGGCGTGCAAGAATTCAGCAATCCATCGCTTGAAACCGCTTGTACGCAACTGACTCGTGCATGTGAAGTCCAGTTAAAGCGTCCGATACGAACGCTCGTAATCGTTGAACTACGCAACGGCTTCTTATTCAACGATAAAACACCACCTTTATCTCCACAGCCGGACGTTTAGAGCAATAGCTGTAGGAGGGCCTGTGAGGAATTGTCACAGCAGTGAGCGGTCCAGGAGGCAAAACGCCTCGATGGGCTGCAGATCGGGCGGCTTCACTGCCTTCATTTCACGATTCACCTACTCCTGACGGCCGCGGCACTCAAAAGGCAACGGGAAAATATTTTGCGGGCGCACGCGGCGCGGCGCGCTCGACAAAAATAACCCGATTGTGTTTGCTCAAAACACAATTCGAGCAGAATTCACTCTGTCCACATGGGCCCGTATTCCGCTCAAGTCAACACGCGTGGCACGGGCCGGCCGAGGCGTCCATCCGCGCTAAGGTATGCGCGCAGTCGTATGGCTCACACCTGGACACAGACAACAATAAACAAGTCCACGGAGACCGAAATATCTGTGATGTTTTCCTCTCCAACTCCAGACGTGCTTTTTCTCCCATCTCGTCTCATTGTCAGAAACCGCTTAGTCCTGTACAGGGTCGCGGTGAGCCGGAGCCTATGCCGGCGGACACAGGGCACAAGGCAGGGATATACCCACGATGGGACGCCAGTCCATCACTGGGCACTGAGGGCAATTTCGTCTTCAAGCCAATAAACCTGTGCAGCAGCATATTTTTGGACTGTGGGAGGAAACCGGAGTGCCCGGTGAAAACCCACGCGGACACGGGGAGAGAACATGCAAACTCCACACAGAAAGGCACCCGAGCCGAGATTCGAACCCGGGACCTTCTTGCTGTGAGGCGACAGCGCTACCCACTGGGCCACCGTGCCGCCCACGTGCTTTTTCTCGAAAGTGAAATGGATATTAAGGTATAAAAAAAGAGGGCAATAATGATGACATTTTAAAAGTGGAAAAAAAATGGGGAACAAAAGCGTGCTTAACAATACGGGGATAAAGCTTACACGACTCGGCAATAGAATGAGTGCCCAGATTACAGAGCATTCATGCATTCACCCATCTGTAAAATTTGCCTTTTCTCAGTGTGGAAATAACTGCATTGCATTGAAGGCTATACTCTTTTCAATGCCCTCTCTTCAAAGGAAATCATCAAGCGCCCATGAATGTTTTCGTAAAAACGACGCGATATTCAATGTTTTGCGCCACGCACGCTGCAACGCATCTACTTTTCAACGACCACGATGAAAAACGCCGGCTCAACAATCGCACACCAGTCCCACACTTGCCCGCCACCTCTTTAAACCCGTGTTTTGCTTCCCCCTCCCACCGCAGCCACCCCCAAGATGTTTTAATTTAAAATCTTTGAAACCGAAGATGAGCGTCTGTCTGCAGCCCGACTCTCCGGCCACACCGTGTTTGCTTGTAAAGTTACCCAGGTCAGCCTGGCCCTACGCGGGGTTTATTTACTTTGCTCCGGCTTTGCCGCCAGTGTCTGACGGCGCCGCGCAGTCCGGTGCCCGCGCACGTGTGCGATACCGCCGCGTGGTCAGGCGCGGGCGAGCGCTTTGCGTCTTTCCGCTGCACGTGGAGTTGGGCGGGGGGATGGAGGGGGCCTTGGCGAGACCGCAAGCCACCAACTGATGTAACTTCCAGGCCACCTTCGCTGGCGTAACACCCTGCAGGTGCCTTCCACGACACTGGGGTCTGTGGCAATGGACAGGCAGACCGGTCACGCTGCCACGTGGAGAAATTAAAATAATGTACCGCTCTTAACGCAGGCGGTTTCGTTAAAGCTCGATCAAAGATCAGGACGGCTCGGAGGCTTGAGGAACTGCACAGAAGTGGCAAGGAAGAAATTAGCCGGACGGTTCGCCGGCACCATCATATGCCACACGCTGCGTTCGTAATAAATTAAGATGTTATCGGCCGAATATTGAGTGTTTTTTTAGTATGAGGCCAACCTAGACTACCCACAACTGCCCGAGGCTCCTGGCGGGTGATGTCAGTAAATGATTATGTCTTTGCGACCGCTCACCACTTACACACATGGATCTCATGGTCTCACAAAGTTTGCGGCTTCCAAAAAGGGATGAAATTTACCCTTTTCATCTGCTTGGAGTTTAAATTTAGATAAAAACCCAACAGTCAAGTTCGAACATTTCCCGAGTGGACCTTATTGTCCTTTACCCGACAATGAATTCTATCCATTCACATATACGACCAAACACACCGTTGTTTCCAAATTGCCGGCAACTCATTCACTCACTCATTCCCTAACAAAAAGGCAAAGATCCCCTGTATAGCCTTAACAGACTGTAGGGTCAAGTGCTATTTGCGAGCACCTATGAAGATCGACACGGCACACGAGGTGGTGAGTGACCAGTATCACGCTCGGCCGCTTTTCTCTCCCTGGTGGCAATGTTTACACACCGCACCAGGGACTCATTTGAGGCTGAGCTGACCTAGGGGAGGCCCAAGACCGGTTCAGAAAATCGTCACCGGTGTTGGCCGTGAACGGAATTCGAACTGAAAGCACCGGGTTTATAGGCGAGCGCGCTAAGCGCTGAGCCACCGCTCCGGAAACACACACAGGGCAATGCACCTTTAATAATGTCAAATTGCAAGCCAAATTTATCACATCCCCAATCAGCAAGGCGATGATGAGAAGAGCTCTGAGCAAATTACTGCCACACAAACAGAAAGGGCAACCGCACCACAAGAAAGATATTTGGCAGGATCGAATACTGAATTGAAAAGAGGGGAAAAGGTCAACTACAAAGAGATTTAATTCATTACGTATTGGCGTCAAATTTGTGAAGTATGAAAATTGCCCAGAAAAAAAAAACCATGTTGTTATGCCCTTAAGATGTTGTTGTTGTTGACATGCAATTCTCTCCACAGCTCTGTCCAGTACTTCGTGACCCTCAGGTGAAAAGCGCTCTAGAAGTACAACGATTATTATATTTTAGAGGCTCACAGGAAATCACAAGTCCTCCCGGGACATTTGATGCCAACGGGAGCACGGTGTTCTGGCGATGTTTCCCTGAAGGTGAAGGATTCCATAGAACGCAGCCAACACCACACACAGATCTTCCTAAACACGTCAATTGCATTAAACGAAGCCCTCTTGGTGACATTCAAATGGGCCTCGTATTCATTATTCAATGACCACACCATTACTTTGCTGTTTAAACCGCGACCGAGGTAACCATGTTGTAAATAACAACCGCATTGTGTCATTTGTATCATCGTGAAACACCCATGAAATAGAATTGTTGTGGCCTTTCCTTCTGAGAAAAACTAAATCTAATCTAAGGAAATCTAATGCTGTTCAGTTTTTTGGTCATTTATCTGTAATGTAAATCAATAGGATAGACAGTTAATCTCATGAACTGAAAATGTATATTAATCTATATTAATTAAATGTACTAATATGATATGACCTGCTTCTCTGACCTTTGAAGCATTTTTGTGAGTTATTATCAGGACTAAAATGACTCAGGCATACCTCAAATATTGTTTTTCCCCCTGCACCAATGACAAAGGTTTCTGGAATCATAAAATAATCCCAAAGGCGGGCAAGCCGGAATTCCCACTTTTCTCATGAGATTTCACGAAAACATTGCGTCACGCGTGACAATCAGAGGCTACGGGACTGCGGGAGCCAACCGTCCCTTCTCCCCTCTGCGCGGTTTCCGCGCCGCGCTGATGCGTGACGGAGCGTCCTCAAGATCCCAAGCGCACCGTGATGGGCAGGTAATCCCAGGAGTACAATCCAGGAGAGGCGCTGCGTAGTGGCTGAGAATTGCTATCGTTGCTGGTTTTAAAGGCTGGTATCCACGTTTACCTTCGTTGGTCGGTTGCCCCCCCCCAACCCCCCCCCCCCCCAATGATGAGAATATTGCATCAGAATTTTACAGCCGGACGCCCTTCGTGACACTAACCTCCTTCATTCGGAGGGCCTTCGGATCTCCGTTTATTTCAAAATTCACCCCCGAGATCTGTTCACCAAAGCAAACCCTAGCAGCCTAGCAGGAGCACTGGATTCCAGGTGACATAGCTCTGGGCTTCACTAAAACATGCAAATACCTCCACCATGATAACATTACGATCCTGGAACAAGGAGGACCTCCGGGTGAAAGGTGCTATATAAATGCAAATCATTATGATTATTATTGGTCTATACCACCGGCTGAGAACTGACTGGAATTCTGATAATGGCCGAGAAGAAATGTCCGGGTGGGACAGACGAACGATGCAAGGGAGCTTTCAGTGAGATGTGGCACACGGGCGCCTGGCTATCTGCACAATGGAACACTCCGGGCGATGAGATCCGTAAATGTGCAGGGAAATTGTCGTGGAAATAAGGAGATGAGAACACGCACAGGCAATGGCATGAAAAATTACAGCGGTGACCCGTGACATCATTGCACGGGCGTGCCACTGTGCTATTGCTTGTTCGCAATAGCACAGTGGCACGTGCAAATACAAAAATCCACCAATACAAAAATCCGCGTCCTGTGGAATCCTGAGAAATGCCCTTTTGTCACTTCCGCTAGATAGGTCTACAGTGCAAACGCCGCGTTATACGGTCATTTTGCCAATGTAGGTTGATGTCATGCCCGGCGATGAACTGGCGTCCCGTCGTCGGGTGTATTCCTGCCTTACGCCCTGTGTTTCCGGGATAGGCTCTGGCTCACCGTGACCATATATAGGATTAAGCGGTTTCAGATAATGAGATGAGATGAGATGAGGTTGATGTCAGGATACGGGCGTGAGCTGCGCATCACGTGCGGTCAAGCGTTTCGACGGCACAGCCGGGGTGCGTGGCAAGACTCGGAGTCGCCACGAGCTTTCATTCGCGGGCGCCGTGCGCTCCTCCACTGCCGGAGACCGACGGTAAAGTTGCAGAGGGCGCCCCGTGCAACTCGCACAATCCCAGCCCCCACCGCCGCCCCCCCCCCTCGCCCCCCACGCATCGCAAGTCGCACCGACGTTACGTTTGGTTCAATAAAGAAGGTTGCCATGAAAATCCAAGTATCGGGATAATTCCAAGGATTTGAAGGGAAGAAAAAAAATGATCCGAGATGATGGTGCGGCCTGGCACTCGTCCCTGGGTCTGACGCACAAATGCAGCATGGGTGGGCCTGTGCGATGCCAGACCGATTGCTTGGAGCATGGGCGTTTGTTAATGCGGAGAGGGTACCGTGTAGAGGACGGGGTTATAAGGTGAAAAATAATAATCCTGGTGGCGGGGAAAAGATTTGGGACTCACATTTTTTAACAACCGAGGTTTTCTAATTTAGGGGAATGTAGCAGAAAAGACCACTGCATGACATTCTGTAGAGGACGCGGGCCTCCATTAATAATGTAGAGCCCTCCGTGTACGCACTGCTGAATACTGGTCGTCACCACACCTCTCGGTCACGGGGACTGTCTGATCAAATTTCACCACGGGCGCAAATTGCCGAATAAGTGGTGAACCAGGATCGGGCAAAAATATTAGTGGCCACTGATGTTAGCCTTGGCTATGAAATAAAACTCAAGACACATTGATAATTTACAAAAACATTGAGTTGCCGTTTTCAGCTAATCATGCAGACAAATTAATAACATTAAATTACCTACCTGCAAACAATGGCATAGGTAACTATGCGAGTAGCTGTGGGGCTTGTTAATAGGGGACGTTGCGCGGATGTAATGTTCAATAAACCAGTTGAAACAATTGCAAACATCGTTAAATCATTTCACCTCTAGTCACACAGAAGACTAAATGAGTACCCCACAGTGGATTTGAAGATTGCACGTGGTGGTGTAAAGTGTGGGCACTCCCACCTCTTCCAATATATCTGGCCAGCGTGGAAGATTAGGCCAAAATAATTGCTGCAGGGGCTTCCTATAACGTCCTCGAAGTGCAGCATGATCAATCAATTGTTGGGCTGCACCTCTTACCGACTGGGCTGAGGTCTGCGCCAACGAATGTGATGGCATGTTCGTGAGCGACAGCAAACGTCCGATGATGCCTCCAACCTGGAGGTGAAACGTCGTGAGGGAGAGGGGAGGAGAACGCTCGACGCGGCTATCCTGAAAGACCAGCCCGTGAGAGCAAGTCTCTCATACATTGAGCCGAGACTAACCTACGTTAATAAACGTGCTGAATGTGTTGTAGGTGACACCATCAATCCACTGCCGGGCGAGGGTTCCTCTGTACCATGCTACACTTTGGGGATCACTTGGCAACTGTTCACTGCACTGGCATTGCGCCCTCTGTCGGCCGGGATAGGCTCCACCCCCACCCCCCACGACCCTGTACAGGATTAATAATAATAATTGTATTTTTATAGCGCCTTTCACCCGAGGGTCACAAAGCGCTGCACGGAGCCGCGGAGAGAAACGGTACATCAACAACAAGAGCGGCAAATCAGCAATAACGTTTTTTTTTTAAGCGGGTATTGATGTGAATGAGTGATTTGCGTGGGTTTGTGAAAGCTGCCAGCACAACTGTGGCCGCATAGAAATACAGCACAACAAGCGATTTTGCTGCACTGGATTTAAACTGCCCATTAAATGGCTCTATAAAGCCCTACAATAACGAACTTGTGTGTTGTAGCCACATATACAAGCACCATCTAGGCTTAAACCTGCTTAGCATCTGGGATTTGAAGTGATTGCCGCTTACTGCGTGAGGTGATCTCCTGGATAAAGATAATTCCGTTAATTATCTCAGCCAAGTGAGGTTCTGATTTAGAAAATAAAAAATAAAATCTGTAAATCACACACTCAGATAAGACATTTAAGCTACACAGTAGGGAAATTAATGTCAAACTGGTTATCAGGTTTTTTTGTAACATTGCAACGAGGGTGGCAGGGTGGCAGGGTGGCAGGGTGGCAGGGTGGGAGGGTGGGAGGGTGGCAGGGTGGCAGGGTGGCGCGGTGGTAACATCTGCGCCTCACAGGAATAATGTCCTGCCCAAGGCAGTTCGACTCCCTCCTCGGGTGCCTTTCTGTGTGGCGTTTGCGCGCTCTCCCCCTGTTCTGCGTAAGTTTCCTCCGGGTTCTCTAGTTTTTATTCCCACAACAACAAAAAAAACCTCATTAATTGGCTGCGATCATAAAATACAGAACGCAGTGTCTGGCAGGTGTTGACGCCGGCTGACTGCATAGTTGCCTTCCCACCACCTCTCTGCAGTTTCCTCGCGCAATGACGGAAGTCGCCCTGGATGAGGGAGTCTACTGAATAATACAAATCAAATAATAATTCCCGCGCAAGCATTCCCCCCTGGCCACTGATCGACGGTACGATCCATGGCAGGGCCGCGCACCGACTCAAGTAGCCGCTCCATCTGGTCGCTGTTGACGTGCAGTTCTCTCCGCGGCTCAGCGCAGCGCTTTGTGAGCCTCGGGTGAAGAGCACTCTCTAAATGCAATTATTATTATTATTATTATGTGTGGCAGTGTGTCCCGTTCAGTCACGATGTCTATCTTTCGGCTGCCATTCCATTCGCATGTACGAGTACGATTGATCGCCCATCACCCGTGCTCGAGATTCCGTTTGCCAGAGCCCACTTACATTTCTCGAAGGCGACACGACATCTCTGGCTTGTGCTTGCATCGCGAAAACTCAAAACTACCCGTCGACTTTCAAATTATCCTCCGTGTTGCGTTTCTTGTGCGAGTTGCGTTATGCACGGAGAGACCGACACTGATAAATCCGTGAGTTGACGCGCGTGGCCCAGATGACAAATGTGCAATTGCCAAATGCCACGGACTCTGGTGTTGATTCTGTTTTAAGCAATAATTTCAGATTGCTTAATCTCATCTCATCTCATTGTCAAAAACCGCTTAGTCCTGTACAGGTTCGCGGTGAGCCGGAGCCTATCCCGGCAGACACAGGGTGCAAAGCAGGGATATACCCACGATAGGACGCCAGTCCATCACTGGGCACTGCGGACAATTTAGTCTGCAAGCCAATAAACCTATGCAGCAGCATGTTGTTTGGATTGTGTGAGGAAACCGGGTACCCGGCGAAAACCCACGCAGACACGGGGAGAACATGCAAACTCCACACAGAAAGGCACCCCAGCCGAGATTCGCACCTGAGCTGAGATTCGAACCCGGGACCTTTCTGCTGTGAAGAGGCAACAGCGCTACCCACTGGGCCACCGTGCCGCCCTAGATTGTTTAATGTTACATTAATTGGCTTCGTTCGAAAACAAAAGAACTAAAAAAAAAGCACACGCGCTACAAAACAAACAATAATTCCTTAAGCATCCAGCGCTGACGGTTGAATGAGGAGCGTACGATTCGGCCGTTTCTGCACAGCTCGAATTTTTGTTTCTTCCAATGAACGGAAACTAAATGCTACTGGAATTGATTTAAATAAATAAATGCTCCGTCAATACGCAAGTGAGGCAAGAAACAGAGGAAGTTGTCAAAAGCGGTTGCTATTAAAATTAAGAAACACATTCGCAAGCGACGCAAAGCGCCCCGGGCAATTCTACATTCGCGCACCGCACATAATGAGACTATACGGCCCAGGTATATTATAATTATTATTAACGTTCAAAAGTACGCTAGCGGCACAAAATAAAACACAGCTTTCAAAACACCCCGCACTTGAATGCACGGCTGTTTGTGTGCGTGCGCGCACGCGCGTTGGAAGGAGTATTGGAAAAACACACGAGCTTTGGATGACTCATTTTGCAAACAATATTAATTTCATACGAGTACAATTTGGCTTTTTGTTGTTTCGTAAACGACGAGCGCGGGCGCGTTTTTCTCCGCGCGCGGGGATGAGAGGCGCGCGACGGCACTCGTCACGCATCATTCGGACAGCGGGACGAGGTCAAACGCCGTACCCTTAACGATGTCACCGCGCGGTGAGCCGGAGCCTAGCCTGGCAGACACAGGGTGCAAGGCAGGGATAAACCTACGATGGAACGCCAGTCCATCATCGGGCACTGCGGGCAATTTAGTCTGCAAGCCAATTAATTCACCTATGCGGCAGCATGTTTTTTGCACTGCGAGAGGAAACCGGAGTGCCCGGCGAAAACCCATGTGGACACGGGGAGAGAACATGCAAACTCCACACAGAAAGGCACCCAAGCTGAGACTCGAACCCGGGACCTTCTTGCTGTGAGGTGACAGCGCTACCCACTGGGCCACCGTGCCGCCCTGGATCAAAATTGCGTCATCAAATTACTTTGAAAACGAGCTTCACATGCAGCCAAGAAAGCGCGCTGTTCGCCAACTCTATTGATGTTGACATACTGACAGAAACTAAAAACAAAATCTCCCAAACTTATTAAGAGAACACGAAAAAAAGCCGTCACCAAACTCATTGCTTGGCGATCAGCTTATCGAACCAACAACAAAAGTGACCGCCTCTCTGTTATCTCTGCAATAATAACGAGCGGTCTGATAAAAAAATCCCAAAATCTCTCGTTTTCTTCTTCTTATAAATAGCACACGGGCTGCCCACAACTCAGTAACGTTCCCACAGCTCTGGACGGTACAAAGGAGCTGTGCATCACGAGTTCTTCTGAGACCCTAAGTATGTAATCCTTTCTACGTGTCCGAGAGAACTTTCACTCTAAGCCCCGAAATCACGTATTGCCGCTCGTTACGCACAACATTCATTATAGGTAATGAAAACGGCCGTGCATTAAAAGGGGATGAGAGGAGCGATGGCAAGGGGGCAGTCTGGCAAAACCCTGCGTCACACGGACACGTTCACGCTCGCGAACGCGCTGCAAGACGCGGTTGGCAGCCGCACAGCTTTTACGAATCCAGAAAAAAAAAACGAAAATGAAATCGGCTCGAGTGAAGGTGCCTGGTGGAGTTTCAGCATCACAGGAGAGCGAGGGCTC
This sequence comes from Mordacia mordax, assembly GCA_036362905.1. Classification (NCBI taxonomy): domain Eukaryota; kingdom Metazoa; phylum Chordata; class Hyperoartia; order Petromyzontiformes; family Petromyzontidae; genus Mordacia; species Mordacia mordax. The sequence continues at coordinate 25,234,882 of JAZEWT010000006.1, read as the reverse complement.
GCGGCTACTTGGGAAGGCCTTCGTCCACCAGCAGACTGACCGTGACAGCTGCTGCTGGCAATGATGACGACGACGGTGCTG